>DWME01000972.1:0-27989 GCA_018244795.1 Parelbella ahira ahira
GCCTTAACCCTCTCAATATGAGAGGAGACCCATATTCCAACAGTGGAATGACTATGGGTCGATTATTATTTATTATTTATATATTTTCATATTCCAAAGGTAATCTAAAATTTACAGGTATGTATGTATTTTTGAAGTAGTCGGATTATTCGTGCCAATTTGTAATGGACAGCGTGGTCTATAGTCTAGGCATATCTGGCACAGCATAAGTAACGTTAATAGTTATATGATAGAAATATATGATTAATACATAGACCTACATTCGATATTTCCGAAGTGAAATATTCAAAAGTTTTGATTTATTTCGATCAAATTTTACTATAGTTAATACCTTCAACTTTCACACAAGAATTCGATTAGAATTGATAGCTCTGCTCCAATATTATTTCCATAAAATCCAGACAAGTTGGTAATCAGATAAAAGTATTCAGTAATTCCATGTAATGCTTATCGAACAAATTCGAATCTCAAAGGGGCATTAAGTTTTACGGGAATCACTGTTGGCTAGAAATAACTGTCTCACGGTTATCTGAATTTATTTAAATTGAAGTATTGGCGGGATTTGTGAATACTTATTACTATAAAACATGTGAGTTTTGGAAAAAAATATAACTTTTCGCATGACGGTACTATTCTACATAATGATTTGTAAGGCTAGCACCTTCTGCCAACCGGCCAGAGTCTATAGTCTATAATCTCTTAACCATTCTCATTCAGAAGAAAGACTCATAACCATTTTCATTTAATAATGAAGTGATGATAGAGCTGGTGATGACGATGACATTAACGACAAAGGTCACTATATACTTTACATAATTCCGTAAAAACAAAAACCGAAAACGTTTACGCCACATGAAATTTATTTTCGCAACAACACACTGGGGAGCAACAAAATTCTTTTTAAAAGTAAATAGGTATTTTGCTTAGTGTAATTTCACCGCAATCTGGGAAATGATGAGCGGAAGATTTATCTGCTGAGCGGTGTTAATGCTCAACTCTACCCTGACGCTATTAATTCTTCGCCAGCTTAAATTGATGTCGCCTGTCAGACTAATTTTGTTAGGTACGAGTACTCATGTCTGGCGTAAATATTTGTTACTTTCGACAAATTTTTGAATCATGCATATTTGTTACTTTCGACAAATTTTTGAATCATGCTTAGTACTGGAAAACTCTTATCTTTATGTATATACTTTGTGTATGTACTTTATTTAAGTTTCCACCAAATTAATAACTTATAACTTCGCGTCAATACACTAAAGATTTTTTTGTTTCATACTGTGTACAATAATTTTCCCGAGAATACTCAAGGGTCCTCTAAAATTCTTTGAAGAAGGAAATAGGGACTTTACTTACTGTAATTTTATCGAAATTTCTAGAATTATATTAAGTTGAAAATGTTGAGACTCAATGTATTTTTCCATTTAATTTAAGCTCTATCATAATTTCGTCTGAGTAAAATTATCCTATGGCGCATTCTTATCTTTTTAATCTCCTCCGGGGTAAGGAATACTTTCAATAGATTGTACAAAGAAAGCAAGAAATAGGTACTGCGGGCTGCTTCTTCTCTGTTAATAATGGTACATATTGGGTATTGTTACATAAAAGATGGATAAATGAGTAAACTGATTGAATAGTGTAGAATAAATTTAAATAACGCTGTCAGTCGTAGTATTCAATAGGAACTAACATATGAATAACCACATAAATAAACTTACAAGTAGGTACTTAGATTTTCTAGTAGATCCACATTTTTGACCTTTATGAAAATAACACAGGAACACAACATATGGACAGTATATTATGTATGTGCAATGTACATACGTATGAACATTATATACATATAAAGTTTGTAAATGTTTATAACACATTAACAAATAAACGACAATTTGAAATCAGAGACTAATTAATGCCACTTGAAATAAGAAACGAAGGGTCTGCAAAGTACTCCATCATTTTGATATCAAACCGTCGCTAGCCGGGATCTTTCCCATGGGCATGCTCTATGAGCTTCGCGCGTTAGTTATGTGTCCAGCGAAGCAAGACCTGTCAACAGTAATATTCTTTACCCCTTCTGTATCAAATTGAGGTGAGGACGAGAAGGACAAGGTAGGTCAATAATGAGTTGGCGGCCTGCCTCCCTTATACTTCTTGTGAGCCGCAGCGCCTTCCTTGAACCCTTCGATCCCCCGAGGCTTAGACCGTCGTCAACATAAACAAAATGCTGTTATTGGTTGTATCTTATCTGTAGAAAAATATTGGGCATCGCTTTCGTGACTACTATTTCAATTTCAGAGTATTGGTTCCACAACAGCACATAAGCGATTTGAGAACCAATTACTTACCAAGTTTGTTTAACGCAGACTGGTAGCTCGACCGGACAGTGTTGCAAGTAGAGAATAAAAATAGTTTTTCCTCAATGTGATAGTAATTTAGATAATAAATGAAGAACACAGTACAAGACATTCGTAAGTAATACCTACGTATGTAACGTTATTTCCTTAACCTTGCAGTTCAGTAACAATTTGGCCCAACAATTTAAACAGATGAGATGAAAGTTGCTGCTGGTGATATTAGATCGGTGGTTGGTTTAAACAGTTCACGTGGGGGGAGGGGAGGGGGGGGGGAAATTTGTTGTTTGACCTTTATGACACACATCGATCTAGGAAATATATATCCAGTTTCCAGCTAGTTCAAGCAGTCCTTTTTTGCTTACTTCAGAGGGCACTAACTCTCTGAAAAGTGATCTGTTCCGCCTACGTCGGATCTGAGGTTTATACCTCAACGAAGGTATTATTCGGTCGACCACGCGATCTTTTTACATCCTGACATAAAGTAACGACATCAAGTTGTTTTACACCTTGTTTTATATTTTTCCTACTGTTCGGCTTTTTTTCCTCACCGTACTCACAAAACTGTCGCGAAGTAAGCGATGTCATAATAAGAATTCCATACTTAATGATTTAATTTTAAGTGTTTCACTATTTTATGACACTATTACTCCGTACTAAAATATAATGTAATGTAATGTGTAATGTAACGTTATTATGCTTACTTGTTACAAAGTATTTTATAAGATACACACACCCTATAATAAGGTCTATAATATGTACGTCTACACGCATATGTCAAGTAATGTATGGTTACATTTAGTATAGTTAGAAGATGTCAGGAGTAATCTTATTATTGTTTAATAATTGCAATATAATTTCTATCGCGATGCAATTTTCCCTGATGATCAAAAAAAGCGGACGGTGATTTGGTAAATTCATGAGTTACTTGAGTACTTGAGTTAATTTACGTGCTTCTAACTCTGTGTTAAAGGTAGAGTATAAAACAACAGGCTTATACTGGCAACTTTCTACTATGGAGGCCTTTGCAAAAAAAAGTATTAAATTATCTTTTAAGATAACCACCAATGGAAGATCAAATGCTTATTTCGTATCATATTATAAGGAAGGTAAAAGGTACCTATCAAGGAAAGAAGGTTTTGATTAAGAAATAATGTACTTATTTCGACCTCGAATTTTCCTTCCTATAAGGGTCTTAAGTAAAACACATATTTTGGCTACAAAGAAAATAAGTATTTTATGCGTGTTAAATATTATTGTTTTGATGTTAAATCTGCCAACCTGCTATGGACCAGTGTGGCATGCTTAATCCTTCTGATTCCGTGTGAAGATTTTACTCCATAATGGTAACGATAAAATGGCAGATAATTTGATGATGAACAAATCGTAGTTGTAAAAATTTCAATATAGATGTTGGCTACGTCAAAAAAATATCTACACTTAAGTATTTTTTGTATACTTAAGAATTTACTTACATGAACGCCGTAGTTCTAACGTTCTGAATGAATGAAATTATCTAAGCTGCTTCCCGTGTCGTTTAAAGCTGCGTGTCTTTGTTGTGTCTACCTAATTGGTGCAGTGTACTGTTAAGAATAGAGTTACAATTTGCGGGCTTCTAATATTAATGGTTTGTGATAAAAAAGAAAAGATAGTTAATGAAATAATAATACAGAGCACACGGCCAAATGCAAGTTCAGAATACCTCGAGTATTTAATGTGCTGTGTTTACGCAAACAAGAATATTTTTGCTAATATGTTTTTATTCGTTGCATTACATTAGTATGTGCGAGTATAACGGGCCTCGGTTTCTGTAGACAAATCCTACAGCACAGAAAAACATACAAAACATCTGATACGGCTCAACGATACATTCCTCAATGACAATGATCGCGATTAATTGTTTGATGTTTTTGTGTGTACAGAGAATTGCAGCCTTGTGTATTATACATAGGTACATATGTGAAATAATAGCAATTGATTTGAAGACATAAATACAATTGATTCTAGGGGAATTCAAATCGATAATTAAATGAAACGGCTTTGCGTACCGACATTATTTTTAGTGGCCACTAAAAATGTAAAAATAAACGCTATCAACGAGATTGGCGATAAGTACGTACGGAAAACGCGACCTCTAGTTTACTGCGTTGATTTTAACCTCACCGACGTACGTCTATTTATACAACGACTCTGATTGGGTTTATTTAGGAAATTTGGAAGGTCGTACATTTAAAGTAGGGAATTTTACGTAAGAATACAATTAATTGTGTCCCATTGTCTTATTCAAAACCATATATTATAATGTAGGACTTTTCAAAGGGAGGGTGAATAGGCTTTTTCTAGACATGCGTGGTCCGTTTAGGACGCATCTGTTCTTTCCATAAGGCGAAGTCGTAGCCAAGCAGGAGACTATTATATCATAACATATAAGGTATATTCATATGTAATTCGACTTATATATAAGTAAATACAATCCAATATATGAGTTTGATGACAACTTTGTTTGACACAAGATAACTGTAGTTGGGTTGTCGGTTTGATTCTTTTCCCAGACAATTATTTGAAAAACGAATTCAGGTAATATCTGTTCTATATATCAATTGTGATTTCCCTTTTCTATTTGTCAGTTACATTTACGGGACACTATATCTCAGTCGGAAACTATATTTAAACAAATTTTGTATGTAAATTAACTTAAAGCTGAGGAATACATTTCTCTTGTATACTTATAATGATTTCAGCACACTCTTCAGATTTAATATAACGTAAAAGCAACAGCTAAAAAAAATTTCTCCATGAAAAAAATTGCTTTCAAATTTTCATGTTACTAAAGAAATGAGAATGGCAGTGAACACTAAAGGTGTAAAAAATTACGGCTTCGAGGTAAGATTGCTTTAGATGAGTGTCTAGAGGCTGAATTTTTTCATATTAATAGGATTTATAGCGCATTTGAAAAGTTTTTCTCGAATTAATGTGTTATAATAATATAGATAATGGAGATATTCAAGAGTTATTAAACGATGAAGCCATCTAAAAAAAATTTTAATCTTCGTCGTTTGTTCGGGGAACCGGAATTTTCCGGGGGTTCCCCTCGGGACTGTCGTCGTTACTGCGGAAGGATTAGGATGTGAATATTTCTGCTGTTAAGCAGCATATTTCCCATATTGTGTGCCGGTTAGGAAGGAATTACTTTTTATACGATTAGGAATAGGTATATCAGTGATTTGGTAATGAAGAATCTTGATGTTGGATGTAGGTATTTACGAAGTCGCTTTACGATTTAACATTAGATTTATCACTATTATGTAGTCACATGAAGTGATAAGACATATGAATAAAAGGACTGTTAAAAGTTTAACCATAAATTTAACTTAACTAAACTAATATTTCAATGTCAAACGTTTCTTTAGCATCTTGAAACATACGTCTTAAGTTTTCGTGCTTCAATCATTTATTTTTCTATTATTTTTTAAAGTTTTATTCTGTACTATCATTTTTGCTCTTTTATAATTCTCTTATAAATATTTATTTACTTTTATGTGGCTACTATTGATTACAATCGGGTACGAGATACATAATAAACGATGCACCTTGTTACTAGTGCGAAATAAAGCAGTGCACTCTGGTTTCGAAGGTATAAAAATATAGTGTTCGAAATTCAAAAGTACGTGGTAAAGTTCATTCGTGACTTGCGCATTTCGTTTCCCCGTAAGCTCGCCGGCAAACGTTGATATACGCGAGCCAGTATCCTTCATATCCCCGTAGAGGGTGCACGTGTCGCCGCCCGATATTGTGACGTACGTGTTCGTTCGCGTTTGAACATAATATTATATAACGTGTGCTGTTTGTTTTGTGAGCTGACTTTCGAGCGGACGGAATTATTGACTTCTTTTAAGGTATTTTTTTTATATAATTTTTTATCAACCCCAAAAATTTTTTATTTTCGTTTTATATATGTACATTGGAATAAAATTTTAAATAGAGTGTATGTTTTAGTGCGGGTTGTAAAACTTTATTAATAATGAGGGTAGAATTTTAGTGCGTCGTTAAAAATGCACGACGAGGGGCAGGATAAATACATAAGCTTTAATAACGTGTGCCTTAATTGCTGTATGCGGTGAGGGGCTCGTAAATAATGCACAACGTTCCGGGCTCAGTCACGTGGAGCTAGTGTGGACAGTTTGTCCGTGTTTTAGTGATAATTGCGTTTTTATTTGCCCCTAAATATGGGTGGGTTTGGAAGTCGTGCGTTGTATTATTTTTATATAATTAACTTTTTCGCGCTTGCAAAATTGGTGGTAAGTTAAGATTGACAAGTTTTGTTTCGCGTATACTTTAGAGAAAACTTCCAATATAATTGAACTTAAATATTATACTACAAATTTACATATTACTTAAGTTATTATGTCCTTTCGTTCTTATCAAGATTGGATACTATTCAAATTAAATAATAATTTAAATTTATCTGGCTAAAATTTTGTTAATTCAATGTTCATAAAAAATACTTTTGTCGCAAGTCGATGACAATAGCTAGTGCTTTTTATTGAGTCCTTTTTGAAGTGTCCAATCAATTTTGGTGAATTGTAATACATTATGCTAGGGTTTTCTGTAAGCCTACGGCGATAAGATGTCTTAATGAATTATATCTCCTCATATAGATATAGATTTCACTGGAATTTTACATTTACTCAATACTTTCAACCTGGACCTCTTCAAATTTAACGTGAATAGGCATTTTCTAGGCAAGCTTGCTACATCATAGGCTACACCGTTGTTTCCCATCAGGCAAGACTGTGGCCAAAAGCTAGCCTATCGGGTATAAAAAAAAAACTTATGGAATATATCGTAAGCAAATGATAAAAGAAGTGAAATACCGAGAGAACTTATTTGGTCGCGGCTTGCAATTACTAATAGAGACTAACATGTGATATGAGCCTACGTTTGAAGGATATTTGTATTAACCATAAGAAAAAATGTTATTCCTTGACTACGGATTTAATTTTTTTCTAACTAAGTAGTTAACGGCGAAATGATAAAAGAATTGACGATGACGACAATGATGTTTTTTCTTATTTTTTTTCTTATTTTAAAACTGAACTGTCAATCAGGAAGTTAATCGTATGGAAGTATATTTGTATATTTTGAGTATCTATTAGTAAATATGGTACGTCAATTATAATAATAATGATATAATAATAAAATAGATGCAATAACACAATATCAGTAATGCTTCATGCGTCCTTCAATAATATTCTAGGAACTCATTTGTATCATGTATGGATTTATACCTATATGCGCAAAAAATGTTATTAATCGAATTCTTTTATTACATTTATACTACCACGTGTTACTAACATTATACAGTGCATCCTGTATTAGATCCTATAGAAGGACCATGTACACGCTTCAAGATACGTTTCTGCCGTTAAAACAAAGCTTGCAAGCTAGGAATCAATCCTCGCTTGCAAACTGTGGCAGATAACATAGGAATGACTAAGCCAGCTCTTAAGAGTAAATAAGGATCATAAAACACAATATAAATAATTCTATTTGAGGACTATTATGGCCTTAACCTTATCATCCTGAGAGGAGACCCATGTTCCATCAGTGGAATGATAAAAGGGTCGGAAAATAAAAGTAAAATACATGTTTATGGGCTGAAATGAAAATGTAGTCTATGTCGATATAAATAATATTGTGTCATGAAATATATATTAAAATGTTTTTAATTCTATGCTGTTCATTTGTATACCAGTATGACTAGAAAACGAAACAGAAAAATCTAGATATACTGGCTTTAAAAGAGGCGGCCCTATGGCGAAGTAAACGATCTCTTCCAGGCAACTTTTAAGTAGAAGAAATGATAATTATCATTTTGGAATTACCAGATTATAATCTGGTGCAAGGGTTAGGAGTGTACAAAATGCAAAAGGAATAGCAATTAACAATGTTTATTAAGATGTCAAAGATAAAAATAACGTAACATCACGCCTGCAATCCGGAAGAGGCAGGCAGAGGAGTGTAGTACTAGGTAATAAGGGATATGCGGCGAATAATGAGGTAGGCAGAAAGCCTGGAATACCAAGTATCTCTACCCTTACAGACCTGAGATGCTTCTTTCATAATGTTCTTTATGCACGCTGACTGGTTTCGGAGACTTCTGACTCGTCTACCAACTAAATTCAGACTTACTTGCTCACGATTGAGTTCTGGTCTCTTTTAGCACCTATATTCATTAACATTTCTATATAATATATTCGTTTGGTTGTTATTCTTTTATCGGAAAATGAGTACCTATGTTATAACATTTTATATTTTGAACGTTACATTACTTAAACATCTAAGTACAATTTTCCACTTCATTAGAGCGAACTAAACGATTTGTGATTTTACCAGCTAGTGTGATACAGGTAAAAACGACCTTTGACTTATTGGAGGTTCAGTAATTGACATTAACTTAAATGTCATTTATTAATAAAATAACCTTTATAAATAACGCTGCTACATTACATATGTCGGATAACGCCAGATCGGCGGTGTTATATGCACCTTCGTAAATCAGTGTGGGCGAGTATGTGGGTAATCGAACAAAGAGAAACAGCGAGTACACCATAATCACTCTTTATTAAAGCCTGACAGATTTGCATGTCTATAGAGAACACTAACACAGTGGGCAAGCGAAATGAGTAACAGTTCATAGTGTGGAGGATCCGCTTTTTTCGACGGCAGGATAGAAAGTCGCTCTTTATCCAACATCACCCCACCAGCTGGACTTTGTTGTAGCATGAAATTAGTCAAGTATTGACATTACTATGATGTTGCCAGCTATAGTGCTGCGTTTCATTTAACATCCGTACTATTGACAGTCCCCGCCAATCGTTTAACGTCCGTACTAATGACCATTTTAGATGCGTTCAATATCCATACTAATGGCCGTCTCCGACATATTATGTAATTCTTAAACCTCCTAACACTGCGATATGAGCGCATTATTGCTTAACAGTTTTTTTATTTTTGAAAAGTTTAATTAACCCGTACTTGCCTGCCGGTGTCGTGGTTAGTGAATCTGATTGTTACAACGGGGTCGTTTGTTCAATTCCCTCCTTAAAAAATATTTGTCTGGTGAGCACAAATATTTGTTTTGTATCTGAGTGTAACAAATATCTGTATAAATATATATTTATATGTAATTTATCAGCTATCTGGTTATCGTACCATAAGCTTTCTTGATACTTACTTTGTGATCAGATGGCTCTATATGATGTCCTAATATATTTCAACAGTATCAATAATCACATAAGAATTCGCTAACTGATGATCTTTTTAAAAGTCTGGACTAACTGGATTAAATAACACTAACAGGTTCATTGTTGCAATGCTATTCCTTTTGTCCTATTCCCGTAGTCCTATTTCTAAAGTCCTATTCGAATCGTTTTCACATGGATATGGATAGCAGCAGTCAAATGTGACTATTGCTAGTTCGTTTGCCGGTCTGTTTACTGCCAAACACAGCTTATTCTATGGAGATATGAAAGAAAAACATAGATTCAGATCGAAACTAGGTTTCTACGTATATTTTTAGATCCATAACGATTCGAAGCGGATGCATTTAGCTGCCGATACAACTCAATTTTACCGTGTTTGTTATGCACTAGTTTGTTCCAAATACATTTTGGGAACTTCGGTAGCAGGAAATATATTGCTCAGTAGTTACTAGTAGATAAAGAAGAGAAAATGATTTGCGTTTTATTCCGGTTCAATAACTGAACAATAGTAGTTATCTATCTTCATCAACATTGTCTAATCACCATCATCATTATCATCATCGTCATCATCATCATCATCATTAATATCAACTGCATCGGCAATATCATCAATATCATCAATATTGTCACTATCAATTATATCATGAACGTCATCAACGCGTTCTTACAATGTTCGATTCCGTTCTCTCACAGACTAAGCTGAGATAAGGACGTAGTCAATACTAGTATGTGCGCAGAGAACCAATAAATTAAAATTTACCGTAGAGCTTGTTTGCGTTAACCTTTTTACTATACGAGTCGAGCTTAGAAACGTGATGTTACTTACGAGAAACTTTATTACCCATTTTTGCTTCATGTTACTTATACACTATGTATACCTATTTATTACAAACAAAGGTATATTAATGTGTGCGAGGTATATTAAAATAATAAGTATTATTTATAATTACTGCCTCGTTGGTCCAGCGGCTGCAAACGCGACTGTCGATGGTGAGGTCTTGGATTCAAATCCCGTATCGGGTATTGGATTTTACTCATTTAGAATATTTATTAGTGACTCGGAGTCTGGTGTGCGCCTGGTATATAGGCGATAGGCTCACCTTGGGAAGTCCATTTCATAGGACGTAAAAGTAACGGGTGAATCGTGGGAGTGTACTACACCCTTCTGCCTACCTCTTTGTTGGTTACAAGCGTGATGTTAGGTTTTTAAATAATTTCAAGTCTGTCAACAGATAACAATATTGTTAGTACTAACGTATAAAGTTAAAGGTATTAAGTTATAAAGATTAACTGATTTAAACAGAAAATCTCTATATTCATAAGCATATACATTTATAAGCAGACGTAACATCACGTCTGTAACCCACGAAGGGGTAGACAGAGGAATGTAATACTCCCACGTTTCACTAGTTACGTTTGAATTCTGCTATGGAATAGGCGCTGAACATATTATGCTGTAATAGACAAAATATTGTACATGTTACAAATATGATGGTTGAAATAAAAGGTTATATATTGTAAGCTACACGTGCTTCCTGCTATAGGCTTATTGTTACCCTCGTACAGGATTTAGTCCCGGCAAAAACTTTGAACAATGATCAGGTCGGCGAAGCACAATAGCAAAATCGGCCGCGGCCAAAACTTGTTTGCAGCTGTTTCTGTGTTCGTAGTGAAGAGTTGAGAAAATATAGTTAGAAGGGTTTAATTTACATTACTGACGCATTGGTAGCCGAAAACGTCCTATTATTCTTATTATTATTGTTACTATTATTGTTATTTTAGATGCTCTAAGATTCATACTCATCATTTTATAAACGTAAGGTCTCCGGTAACGCCAGAGGAGTGTGAAGTAAACAAAACTATAAAAATAATCAAAACCGGTTAAGAGTTTTATTTATATCTGACAAAGGTTGCAGGGATAGATTATAGTTACCATTAATATCAGAACTCACCTAGGTATATTTTTGTTTTATTACAAATATAAAAAATTCAGTAAATATTTTAATATATCAACTTTTGTCCCTTTAACATCAAACATGTTTTATATAATTTATAACTCTATAAGTCTTTTCTATTGTCCACTGCTCTCAAAATGGAAGGGAATAAGAGTATTACAAGGCTCTACAGACATAACATGAGTTTTATTCTAAAAGCGCACATGCATATATATGTTGTAAGTCAGAGATGTACGCCAGGATTACAATCATAGACCGCTGAAGCGGAAAACTGAAATAAAAATCACTAGGCCCTATTATTATTGAAACCACTAGCCGTTTCCCCGGCATCTAGCAATAAATTAGCAAAATTAGATTAGCGGACGGACAGAAAGAAATCCATAGTAAAGGTGCTACCTGCATATTTTAATATTTACACTGGTAGGCACACTGTATCTGCTTCGCTAGAGCGAAATATTCATCCCTCATCCGTCTGTTACTTACTCTTTGAGGCGGGAGCGGAGCACATTCAGACCTGGTTTTTTGAATATCGGTGACTATCTTACCGTTTGTAATTGTTATATTGACATTATCAATATGATTAATTTAAGTTTAGTTATGTTTCAATAACTATTTCATAATTGTTGTGAAATAAACTGATAACATTACTTTGGACAAAGTAATAAAACTAAATACTATTTAAGATAAAGTTTTGTTTTTATTTACTTCTGAGGTCATGTTTTAATTAGTCTCAACTATAAAACCATAACTCTTAAATATGAAAGATAACTACAAGTTTTATTGTAATTGTGTTTAGTGAGTAAATTTCGTACCTAGACATCTTGGCTTCATTAAGCTTTTATTTATCTCGATACGATACATTACGTCATTAAAAGGATACTGTTATGATCGGGCCGAGACTAACTAAAATGTCTATTATTACAATGAAATTATTGGTTTCTTGACATAGTTTTGTCATCAGCGAAAGAAGGAATGAAAAGTTTTTCTCAAAAATATTTTTATACGGACTAGCTCTACATTCTTAGGTTGGTACTTTGTTTCCTAGAGTTCCATAAAATTGATTAAGTAAATGTTGTTTTAGTAAGCAACTGTTAAGAAACGAAATGGTAATAAGACCTACATAGGTACAAGAAAACATGCTATATCTGGGTCTAACGTGCTTCGATTAACTTTGTAATTGCTTTCTTTTGCATGACTCACTCTTACCATTCTAATTTTTAGGTTTTCTGTTTTATTTATTTCTGTTCAATCTTTTCATTTCTTGATTCAATGATTAATATTCTTTTCCCCAGTCTCTGTCGGCTCGATCGATGGTATTATTATATAGTATTGGTTCCCGGATTGTTACTAGATTACTTTGATCTAGGTACTATAGTGTTCGTCAATTAACTTACAAAAATTCTACAGTTTTATATTATTTGTTGTTTTATCCTTGTGATGATATTTTAGAGGAAATTTATCTTTATCATCATCACAATCATCATCATCAACCTCGAGGAATACGAGCTCATGTATTGTTAATTATTCAATTATTTTAACATCTCTTTATCCGATACCAATTGATTCAACTAAATTGTAAGCTAGTAATTATTGACATTGGTTTTGGACATTAAAAATATTAGGAACAATTTTTTTCTAATTATCATATTTGAGATAGTGCACATTGTGATTCGTGGCTATTGATTCTAAATACAGCTCAATAACCAATCTAACAGCTCTTATGACATTAAGCTCATCATTACGAAACTTGCCTATTTTACATTTAAAGGGACGTGTGAATTACTTAGTAGTGTCGTGTGTCGAAACATAATACCGTGTATGTATAATTAAAGGAACAAGATTTAGGGAAGACCGATTTATCTACTATTATCGGCTCAATAGTATCTCCCACGACCGCAATTCCAACCTAACCACCAACCATACAACTGGGTATGAACATGCATGCTCTTATCGCCGCTATTCGAATTATACAAAATTTGCTTGGATTCGCTTAGCCTTAATCAACATTCTTATTATCATCATCAGATTGTTTTAGTCCACTGTTGAACATACGAGTAACTCTTCAAAAGGTGTTTTTCGCATTGCTTTTTATTTATGATATTACAAATATGTTATGAACAGGTAAAAAAATACTTTCAGAATTAGTAATTACTTTTTCCAATGTTCCATTGTCAATTTTTATACATCGATCCATTATTAGTTTACTTGCCTTGTAATCTGCACACGTTAATATTAACATGAGTGATATGAACAAGGTTTCGTGTTACCTGTTTCGTCTCGAGTGAAATATTCATGTCGCATACCTACCTCTATATTCCTTGTGGACGTTTTTCTGTGGTTGGAGGATTCTTTCAATATTTTACAGATACTGTGAAAATTTTATGATTTTCATACATCAGTTCTACGCTTTATAATCAAGGTACATGAGGTTATTTCGATAGATTAAATTTAATCTTGAAATCTTGAATCGTGTTATCAATACATATTTCGGGCAAATTAGGTCCTTTTTGTGTTATTTGTTTTGTGGTAGGCTCATTCGGATCAGACAAATATAGAATCAGTTGCACAGAAATGTGTACGGACTGTACTTTTGAGCTGCAGACATGAAAAAGGGTCTCTTACTGTTGTCAAATAGAAGTAAGCACGTTCCAATAACGTAGATATGGATTTTTTAAAGGCAGCCTTTAATGTGCTCTCTGCTGTAGAAAAGGCGTAAGAAAACGGTAGTGAAAGGTGAACTAAAAGGATAGTGTTCATGATAATTAATTAGTGTTATGTTTCCTTACTCTGCTTAGCTTTGAAGGGATACAAAACTTTTATTAGACACGCTTTTTTAGCAAAGGAAAAAATGTACAAAAAATAAACTGCTAAAGACCTTAATTGTAAATAACGCTTTGTTACTTACGTTCTCTCTCGTGGCTCGCAAACTGTAACTGAGCCGTAGGTCTTGCAATTTACAAAGCTCGTGACTTTAAATTTCCTCAACAATGACGAGAGCTCTCGTTTTGTTCTTTACATGTCTTTTCTAGAAGGACAATTAACCTCGTTCCCTCGGGTGTTCTTCCAGACAAGCCTCTTTAGATCTGCGCTTTTCAGTTTTTGTCTCCAATCTTTACGACGATCTTTGTTAAAGGTACATCGTTACATTTATGTGACAAAATCATTTTTAAATAGTTCTTGAATAGTAGCACTGCATTTTAACTTGGTTAAAAAATAAGTAAAAAATAAAATAAAAAAAATATGTTTTATTTTATACATTAAGTAATTATCATGTTATGGCAATATGGAAAATGCATTGGCGCATGGCAAATGTACCGCGTAAGCAACATTATGTAACAAGTTGAAGTTTAAATTCAAATTGTGTTAGCTAACATGTTTTAGTTATAAAATGTTGATTTTAGCCTTAAAAATTGTCTTAATGTGTAAACAGTCAATTTAAGGGTTAACTAACTAAAACTCTTTCTTTAGTGATTCAGAACAATACATGGATCTTTCATCCGTTAATACGGACTATACTGAATTAATTCATGAGTACATAAATGACATTATTCATCAATAATTTCTCCATTTTTCGTTTACGTTTACACCATAGTTGACGTTAAAGGGAAACATAGTTTAATTACTACTAACGTTAAACGAGTACAATTTTTGAGTTTTTAAGTTAATAATTGCCATCAGCGATATCAAAGTGAAAAACGGACGGACATTTACAGGTAGACTTTGTGCCGTATTCCAATCAGGCCAGCACCTCGCCGATGAAAGTTTAACGAACTCGAAAAGTAATCTGATTTCTGTACAGCTTTATTTTGCAAGAAAATGGGAAGGAAATTGTAGCTTCGCCTTTATACAAACGCAGGCTTTTATCGGCTTTATTAATTTTGCAACAAGTTTTATCATGTTTATTTAGTGATGTTGAAAATAAAACTGAACAAGAATAAGATTTACCTACTTGTATCAGCGCTGTCTGCTGTCACCCAACGTACTATTATTGTACATTTGCCTTCCAACGGGGCGCCTGCAATTAGATTCTTCATGTCACGTTCCACTATTAATTATCTATTGGAAAATTTGTAATTATGTACTATTATCTATTGGAAATATTGGCTGCCTTAAGAATAACAATGTTAACTTCCATAATGAATACAATCTACACGTGTGATCAAATTATTGATAAAAGATACATGTGAGTATTACATAGACAATGGTATATACATAGTACAGGCTTCTCGGTGACCTTCACACACCTAAAGGTCCTTAACCGAGAGAAAAGAGAGAAGATTCATAACCGAGTTCTCATTTAGTTAGGCCAGAATTTTAAGTAGGACTGATTTTTGATTATTACCGATATTTCAATCGAATTTGATACATTTTGCTTATAAACACTACAGCTAAATTGTTAATAAGACCATTGATAGGAAACTGCCGAAATTCCCTGAGCTCCCATTAAGCTGGTAAATAATTACTCCTACACAACCCTCTGTACACCAACAGATTTAGTATTACAGCAGAGTGCTTTATTCTATCAGTGTTAATACACCGTGAAGGCTTCAAAGGGTATTGCAATCCAGTACTTAGGAGGATCAAAGGGTCTGGTTTTGATATTAGCTGCTGGAGCCACGGAGGGTGGTTAGAACTGAGTTTTAACTCAAAACTTGCCACTGATGTACCGACTAATTAATTAGCTGTAGTACATACACTAACTATCCGTCGATGTATCTACTGATTATTTAGTTTTCAGTTAACAAACATATTTTATAAGTGCTTGTTATTTAGATGTATTTGCATCACGCAAACTATCATCATCATCATCATCAGCCTATCTCAGTCCACTGCTGAACATAGGCCTCTATGACGCAAACTGTATGACGTGTTAACTAAATATGAGCTGTGCACACTATACTGATCCCAAATCAAAGTATTCACTGAGAAGCAATCCCTATCATAGGCCTATCTGTTTTTTATTTTCTAATGTATTGTTGTATACTTGAAATTTGCAGTTTTTATCAAAAGAGCCAAGGTTACACGTGTTGTAACTACAAGGGCATAGGTAGTAATAGTAGGTTCAGTTTTGATAGCTAAATCCAAAATAATTTGCTAACTGGTCTTCTTTAGAGAATTTATCAACTTCAACTTGTTGACCGTCTCGTTGATCGAGCGGTTATAAGCGCGACTGGAGGAGGTCCTGGGTTCGAATCCCGGGTCGGGTGCTATTGGATTTTTCTAATTTAGAATTTCTAGTAGTGACTCGGAGTCTAGATCAGTGCCCAGTGTATGGCAATTGACTCACCACCTATTCCATGGGACTTAAACGTAACTAGTGAAACGTGGGGGTATAGTACACCCCTCTGCCTACATTGGATTACAGGCGTGAGGTTACTTTTTTTTTTAATTATTAAAGATCAGTTTTGCTTAACTGTGACATACATAGTTACAAAGTTGATAGTTACAAGTGCAAAACCTTTACGTTATCACCTGGGCCTCTGCTGCCATCGGTACCAAAAGAGTTCAAACACCTTCATTCACCGAGTAACGAGATTTTCAGAACAATCTACATATCTAAAAGCCATCGGAGTCACCTTAATAATATTTGGATGAAACCATATGCTTTTAACTACTTACTTACATACAAAATATTGTAATGGAACTCAAATTTCGAACATAACACAAGTGTAGGATTTGCTATATTATATTACTATAATATCATCACTTCAGGTACCTTAGGGTGTAAGCACAGAGCGCCAAGTCCCAAACAACTTTACCCTTAGAGAACAGAAGTACCTATTTCGTTTTCATTAACTCATGTGAAAATTTAATTTAACGGTATAAACGATAGAGCGAGCTAAAATATGAGCAGTATAAAGGGTTTATAATAGTGATGTATGCGTGGCCTAGTTCAGAGATCAATTACAGTGTGAAATATGGGGCGACACTGAGTCACCGGCTCGGGCTCTTTGCGCGACAAATGTTTAAAGCCAAATACGAATGACCGCTCTGATTGATATGCGAAGCCAGTGCGTCGCTGGCTATTTAATAAGAGAAATTATATTTATTACCATATATACTTTGGCCGGCTAACTTTGCTATTCTATCGTCACGCTAGGTCCTTCACGGAGAAGGAAGAGAGCGCCGAGTGCCAAATTTTTCTATCTGTAAAAACCTGACGTGCTTCTTCTATTTCCATCACTTCCTTTCCACAGGCACGCCGGTTTCAAAACTTTCGTACTCCCTTTTCATTTTACATACCTCGCCAATTAAACAGAGCTCTTCGATCTATTTGGGTGGATGTTGTTCTTCCTCGGCACCTGATTAACATATCTGCATCATACAAATATAAAATTCGGTGCTCTCTGCTCAGAATAATATTGTAATCTTATGAGTTTTTCAATAAAGCATACAATTTCCATTTAAAACAAAAACCTAGTGTATAGAAAACCAATCAATCCGCAGCAAACGATACGTGTTATCAATTCAGCGAGCCCAAAAACCGGGAATCAATCTCGAGCGAACGCAGCGCCGCCCATCAATCCGCGGCCGGCCGTGACAAATTGGGTAGGCAAATGCCAAACAATGTAGCCAATTTCGATCCTCCACACTATCGGCGCTCACGATCTGACAAAACAACTTAAGGCGAAAGCTCTGTTGAATTTATCACTACTTACAAATGTATCGCAAAGTATTTACCATGATTTTGACCCCGCCGAGAAAGATACGCCAAGTGTAATGAAGTGAAATGAGTTAAATAGCGCAAAACTCAAAACGGTAGAACAGCACGCCGCAATGAATAATAAAATTTAATGTTGCGTCAATATTGTATCGATATACAAAACATAGACTTTATTTAACAGGAATGTGTACAAAAAGGATGCCTCTAGTTAGTGTAAAATAGAGTTAATTCAGTAGGACAACCCAAGCATCCATCCTAATCTGTTTCAGTTCATCAATTTTCAAGGATCCGGAGCAAATTAGGATACCTAATCCAATGCCCTACATTCAACTAAGATTTATTAAGCTATCATCACAAAGTAAACAGAGACTTCTATAAAGATGAAACATTTAAAGAAATAGTTATTTTTTTCTTCTTGTAGGTACCCATTTCTTTATTCATTCATTTCTTCATATCAAGTTAATCCATATCCTATACATTTCTATAAGCTTTACTCTGTACATAATACAATAAATTATAAACGACTCTTTGAACGATGTTGCATTCATTGAAATTTCATAATAACCCACATATCCTATTTATTCAAGCGCGTAAATCATACCCTTCCAGAAGCCGGTATAATCTGAACTACTTTGTGCCCGAAGAAATCGATGCCTAATTTAATACAAAACCGTTATTATTATCGTAATGGTTCGACGATAATACGAATCGATGCCGGGGAGCCGACACTCCAAGCTAGGAAGGATAACTAACCGGTCCCCCGAGGACTAGCTACAAATGTGTGGCCGACCTAAAATAGAGAATATAAAAACGACTTTGCCAAAAACGAGTAAAGAATTTTCCATAGCACGAAAATCTGATTCGTTGAGTGGACATAAAAAGTTTTATTATTACTTCCCCTGACGAGGCATAATAAGGAAGAACATCCCTTTCAGGAATTATTCAAGCGCGCCCAAGGTTGCGTGCCAAAAGTTTCCCCTACGACCTAAATATATAAAAAAGGAAGTAGTCAAGGGCGAATTTAATTTTCGCAATAAATATTACGCATAATAAATACATTAGTGAACATTTGTTCGCATAGTTTCGGTTATCGATGGATAGCAACCCTCCTTACGTCCCAATGCTGGACATAGAACTTTTTTGCTCAAGAACTTTAGATTATTCCACCATGCTGATAAAATAAGGTTTGGCGCAGATACTAGCAACAATAAAATTTATCAACATTATGGAAACCGCACCGTGTGCAATAGTAAGACCCTATTTAATAAAACTCCGTTGAAGATCGTCTTATTTTCTTATAAGGGAACCCTAAAAATAAAGAGAAGGAATATTGTTGTGCGATCTGCACGCTGTAATAAAGACGAAAGGCTGTTTATGTAATCGGGTTAGGCCATCCCGAACCAACACCCTAGAATTACATTGCTGTTCAAGAGGGCTTTTCGGAAGTAAGGGATCGATACGAACAGTAATGGTTTCATCTTACTTAATGACTTGGAATATATACATACAACTGAGTTGCCGTCGGAAAACAAGTTTTTTTAAGTAGATACTTAGATAAAAACATTCAATATTTCAAAACGGGAAAGGACTCAGCCGAAAGGGTCACAGGTCACTTTATAATTTATGTATTACCTAGCTGGCTACAATTTACGTAAGCACTTACGTCCCACTGTTGGGTAATAGTTTCTTCTAGACCTATGTGAGGGGTGGAACATCCTTCACAATGCTACTTGGTACGCGCTGGCCGAGACAAGGTTAAATTGCCGATTCATCTGCTGTATTTTTTAAACCGCCTTAATGGTCTTCGTGTATCGTTTATGACTGAATTCACGTACTAAATTGTCCTTTGGCAATATATCGGATAATTTTCTCGTCTAATCTGAAAATTGTGGGCAAATATACTAAGACAAATTTTTCCTCCTTCAGAATAACGGTGAACTTTGAATAATCCTCGTAGAACTAGAAACGGAGTGATATAACGTGCACCTACATACATATACCTTTTATCGTTCCATTGTTGGACACGTGTCTCCTCTTAAAAATAAGAAATTTTAAGACCGTCATAATAGTATATATGTCAAATTACATGTATATTTGTATAAGATAGTCACAGACCACTCCATAAAACAGACTCTAGTTACTGACCAATCTTGCAGACAGATTTTATTATAATCTGATGTCGCAAAGGATCTGAGGAAATTAAAAGGACGATTAAAGTAAGGGGAATCTCGAAAACGAGCACATACAAATTTTCCCACGGATATCCAATAACAAAACCCTATCGATTTATACGTGACACGTCGTTCAATATTAAAGGCACAAAATGATTCCCTTAAAAATCTATTGGACTTATACAATCATCCATTAGACGTAAAATGTTATTATTATATCGTACCGGCAAATTCGTTACGGGGCAGGTAGAGAGCACCAAGTTTCAAATATTTCTGTGAAAATCCTCACAAACCTGACGTGATTCTTCTCACTCACATTCGTCACTCTCTTTATACATGCACGCCGGTTACCTAGACTTCTAACTCCCTTGCTAGGCAGTATTTGATCTGTTTGATTACGATAGGTGAGCCTTCGTCTTCCACGGCACAGGATTCTATCAACATCCGTATTATAAATCTTCTATATGATCTATAAAAAGGATTAAAGCGCGAAAAACCTAACAATCAAGAAAAAACTTAACTGAATCGAAGTTCTTTACACCCTAATATAAACTATATTAACGTTTTGAAGAAATGCCGGCGAAAATCTATAAAAATATGTCTCAAGCGTGGTATGAAAACCAAATACAACAAGATGACGGGCAATGTTCGTCGTGAAACAAACATATCAGTACGCGTTGAGTAACAATAAATATTTATATCGGTTATTCATTATTTACTCCAGTCCGTAATACACTGTAACGAAATCCTAAAGCGATGCCGATCGTGAGAAGTAATGATTCAGGTTTTTCTGTCTTGGCAAATTTGAATAAAAATGGGATTTCGATGTAGTAGCGAAGGTTGGAGGTTAGTGAGAGCTTGCGAAAGTTTTTCTATGGCGGAATATCAATTGTTACATTAGTGGCGTGGCGTTTTGGGAAAAAATAACATAAAAGAAAATACCATCACGCCGGCAGGCAGAGGTTTGTAGTACTCCCACTATCCAGGTCCTAAATTTTTTGACAGAAAATCTTTCTTACAAAGCATGATTCCGTGCATGTAACCAAGAAGCTATATGACTCTAAACTCCAGGTGGACTGCATGATAGAGTTTAAAATCTTAGTAGATTTTGGACCTCTTAATTCACTGACGACAAAACATAATAGTAAAACGTACATTGAAATGAGTAAATTAGCAATTCTGTAACGATTCCCGTTTAACACAGTATACTACTACATCCCGTACAATAGCATCATAGACACAGCAAAGCACACACACACATGGCTTAGGACTTTTCAAAACCAGGGTGAATACGCTCTTACTAGGCATGCGCGCTCCATCTTAGGATGCATCTGCGCTTTCCAAAAGACGTGATCCCGGCCAACCGCTAGCATATCATAATAATAAAATCCCGATCAGAAATTAAACCCCAAACCAACATAGCGAACAGATCAGTACAGAATATGAAATGTTTAGTCCGGACCACGCCGCGGTCTGGTCGCGCCGCCCCGCGCCACGCTAATTAATGTGATACAGCGATAAAAAGGTGAATACAGGCAGCCACGCGACCGTCCGTACACCGTTTGTTAATATGATTAACTTGTCTATTAGCGTTAACGGTTAATTTAACGCGCACACTTTTTATTGTTTTTAATTAACGACGATAAATGGAAATACATATTTAACAGTAGGCGATACATCGATTATTTGCTAAGTTTCTAAGCACACGCCCTAATGCTATAATGGTTTGGGCGCTTTACAGACAAACAGTAGAATATGGATAATCGAATAATTAGTATTTCAATTGACGTTCGATTCAAGATTCATATTAGATAGTAGTAATAAAAAAGAAGATCAAAATGGAAATTGCATTGTCACTAATACTACCTCATGTTTCATGCAACAACAAGAATCATTTCGAGCCGCTGTCCAACTTTAACGACTGTCCCCATATAACAGACAGCCACTACGTTGGCAGGAGATTGGAAATCTATTGTTATGGCGCGGTTACATTAGGGGATTACGGAATTGGCGTTCGGGAGTTAAGCTCCATAGAGAGCACTTCGAAGTCTTCCAAACTCCATAGTAGCGCTACTCTCCGTTCCATTTGCAATTCTCCCTCGGCACTCATAGTAACTAATTTGGTTTGATTGACAGCTAACAAACATACACATATAAGAACATGCATACATTTAATTGGCGATAGAACTCACTGTCCCCCGTTTATTTAATTAAACATATACATATCTCAGGCATTTATTAAATAATTAGCAAGTAGCTTAGGCAAATACACAAAATTACCTAATTACACCACAAACTATTGAACTACTTTGATAACAGCATTTATTAATATGTATTCACGCAATGACTTCACGTATGTAATTCAATAAAACAATGAAATGTGTATTAATTGAATACATTATCACCTTGTTTATGGTTACACCAACAACAATGAATAATAATGATCTTCAATTCAGAACATACATACATATGTGTATATTTCCTGTTACTGCAAAATAACTGTGCCTACATCGGCAACTGAAGAAATACCGAAACTAAACGAATCGTTTAAACACAATGGAATACTTTAAACCACTCACTCAATATGTTATGATGACGTCGTAAGCTCATTACTACGATAATGCCTCTTCACATCGCCGGAAGGATCCCCCTAACCCTCCCTCAACACCCGTCAGCGTCGTAGATAACACAAATCCGGCATTAGACAAACAATCCGACTCTCCACCCCCGAGGCGCTGTACGGCCAGTTAAGTAAAACGCACCCCGTTCAAGTTGACGACGCGCATCAACCCCGCGAGCCGCGGTACGGTCTTAAGGCCGTACTTATCGGCTCGCGAGAGGCTTCTGCGCGAGGCTCAATGGCAACATTAGCATGGGACTTTGGAAGGTCATGAATCTATGTATTGTCGCTTTTATTTCTGTTTCATTTCCTGATTGGTTAATTCTTTTATACTAAGCTTTTCGCTCTTTTATACTTAGCTTTAAGAAATTCAATAATCATACTATATGAAATCATAAAAAATCTGTGCTATTTATTGACAACAATTATTATTGACGTCTCATGTCTGACAGTGACAATGGGAACGTAGATAATGAATGGTTTATTTAAACGGAAGACAAACAATGTGAAGGAGATAAGCGTTATCGCGTGGAAACTCACCCTTAATTGCTACTTTACTCTTACTGAGGCTCATTATCGTGGAATCGAACCCAGGACCGTCGACTTAGCAGATAAGTTCCACCAATCAGGAGACCAAACGGGCCACATTAATACACAAAAATTTTGCCTAGATGGGAACCGATTCCAATACACCAGTCAGCAGGCGACATTTGAGAAGAAAAACCTTCCTTAAGCCATCAGCGCAGGGAAGGTACGTCTCTGTGTGGTACACGTACGTTTACGACATTCATTAGAAGCGAACACAATCCCGTATCTCGGCAGACGCGACGCACCCCCGAGGGGTCGTCAAACGCCACAGACGCTAACGAGAGCGCGTGCTACGCTCTCTTTACAGGCTCAATGTTCTTTTATCCCTTTCTAAGTAAGTATTTAGATTTGTGGAAACATCAACACCATCATCACATCAGCCTTTGCCGTTCCACTGCTGGACATAAATAAGACTTCCGCTAGGTGTGCCACAACACCCAATCCTTCAGAATTGTGGTAACAGAATTTGTTACATTTTATTGAGTTAAATATTTATTATTATATTGTTATCGCAGTGCACCTACGGTTAGGACAGAGAGAATCGAATTCAACATTTCTCCATAATGATTGAACTCATGTGCTTTTCCTACATTCATCACTCTCTTCATACACGTGCGTGAGTCTCGAAGACATTTTAAAAACATATATGTACGTTAATTATATACATAGATGCGAAAGTAGCTCTGTTCGTCTGTCTGTCACGCTTTCACAGCCGAACCGCTGAACCGACTCTTATGAAACTTAATATGGAAATACAATAGTTCCAAGTTTTATATTTTTCCAGACTATTTTACTCTTCATAGCGAAAGTACTGTTTTTACGAAAAGTTCTCAAGCGGGAGAGAAGGTTTCTTGTAATAAAATAAACAATGAATAACAGAGTCGTTTAAGACCTGTGAAATTAGTGTAAAAAATAAGACCGTAAGAGACCGCGAGAAGAAAGAGAAAACGCACAAGAGACCTAGAATGTTTTTATTATTATTATTAATAACAATAATGTATATATAAACGCAATTACTATAAAGCACATTTTCGTTTAATAAATGTTTTAATTTTTGAACTCATTATTTCATTGTTTACGTTCATAAATATACAGAGCACATTAAAAACATTAATCTTTTTTTTACGTTCATGCTGTCAATGTCGGAGACATAATAAGTTATGGTCGACCAGTAATACAAAAAGAGATTTTTGAAAGAATACTCTTTGACACAATAATTTCAATAATGCTCAAGTGTGAACTTTTAATGAATTACGGTCAAATTTCGATTACTGCTTGGTGACTAATATTTGATATATATAACTATGACATCCAACTAGCGCACATAGACCATTATATAGAACCAGTCGTGTCATGACATAGCAGGAATAATAACCAATATTTTTTAAATATTTTTGTTCCTTCATACATTGCCCTTGACACGATACTACGCACACCCTTAAAATTGAAACTCACAAAAGCAATGATAGAAAAGGGTGTGTACGACCGAAACAGTACTCCTGTTGAGAAGACTGGGGACTGAGGCTTATAAAAATTAATTTAATTTAAAGCACTTATCAACTTAGTTGGTTTTTTCTCTCATATTTGTCATTGCTTTTATAATTTATTATAGGTAAGTACTTGTAGTACTATATTTGTAAATATACTGTACTTTATGTTGAAATAAATATATACTTTCTTTCTTAATTTATTTCTTTCTTCAATTCGTCTCCTCAATAACATAGTTACATACAATTTGAGAAATTATTATATGTATAAAGTAAAAATAAAAACATCATATTTCAATTTTTTTTTCATTTAGTAAGATGGGTTTAATAATACTCTGTACACTTTTGTTATCAGTTATAAAATTGCTTGCTACTGTTAAATGCAATATTTCAGCTGTGAATTATGTCGTCGAGTACAAGTTTATTACACATTACACACACACAGCACATACACAGTACAATACAGAGTACACATTATGAAAATATAGATGACAATAGTCAGTCAAAGCAAAAAGTATGAGCAAAATCATCCAATTATGAACGAGACTGACGGTCTCCGCCGTGACCTCGCTGCAATTGGCGTAGCTCATGAAGAAGGATCTCGTGTAGGCCCGAAACTAGTCGGGCCATCCCAAAAAACGTAGTTAGGCCGTTGTTAAGCCGGTACATATGTAGTAATCGTATATAATCTCGAGAAATTTAATAGTAAAATTGTATATGATTCCATTTGATTAAGAAAATGTTACAAAACATATATCAATGATTTAAAACAAAACTCGTAGAGTTTTCAACACACGCGCGAATAAAGTGCAGACAGTTTGCTTGTAACACGAGGAGCACGCAAGTCATTTCCGTCCCTCATTTAAAATTCAAATTCCAACAGTTCCCATAAAATCATCTCGGACGTCATTGGGTCGATGGTGGAATAACAATCGGAGCACACGTGGACATGACCAGGTATTAAACCATATTAGTATTACACATACTTTTATATCTTCACGCTAGTTTTCTTATTTGATTGTTATTATATTATCACGCCAGGCATCTTACACGGTAATGACAGAGCAACCAGTGTCATGTATGCCATGTATTTCTATCCTAACGGGCGGGCTATTCCCAAAAACCAACGTGACATATGTCGGTACACCATTTAACATAAGATTTTTATATTAAACAGATCTGGTAAGCGTATAACTGTAAATGTCACTAACCTTAGCGAATACATTTGACTTGGAACACAACTTGGATATTACATATTCCAGCGGCGTGCACCAGCACAGATTACTTCATCAAACTCGATTTACGCGTGCTCGTAGACAAGCTATGTCTCCATCTGCATCAGCCCGCGCCTCGGCGTTGCCCAACGCTGCGAAGCGCCTGCCCTCGCGTGTGTGGTTATTTTACCAAGCGAAAGGTTCAATGAATTGTTTTAAGTTCACTATAATCTTGGTTAATATTCGCAAAATAACAGTACGTAAACTAAACCGATAAAATTGCATTCGCTTGAACATGTTGAACTCGGAGTCGAAATCAGTGCTTGGTGTATGGCAATAGTCTCACATCGGGAACTAAACGTAACTGACGACACGTAAGAGTGTATTTATTACACTCCTCACCCTACCCCTTCGGGAGAGACAGGAGTGATGCTACGTTTATACGAGACTTGAAAAAAGGGGATAAATACTAAGCTTTTGTTATTAAATATAAGCTTACTTACTAATTTTAGCATTTTGAACTTTTAATGTACAGAACTTTCTTCCCCCATTATATCGCATTAGGGATGAAATATCTGAAAGAACTTTCTTAGTGGGCTCTTAGGTCATAAAAGCAATCCGCTGTCCGGTAGTTTAGACTTGCCGGATACGCAATAGTCAGTGAAGTATAATTATATTTTCATCAGACACACACGAACACACGCATACACACACACACACACACACGCTCACGCACACGAACACGCACGAACACGCACACACACGCACACTCATAAATTTATATACACTTAAATATTATTTACGAGCTCTTTGTACGTACTCCGCTTATTGGATACTACTACAGGCGTTACAGCGTCTCAGGATCACGTGGTCAACGGCTACAGCGTTTTGGCGACATTGTCTTTTTTATACGATCCGCTTCAAGAACATTCGTTATTGTTAATTTTATAACGTAATTTCAATTCTCCATAAAACTGTCTGAGGCGTTCAAAGTCGGCCAGCATGCTATTGATCAACGTGGTATACTAGGGTTTTAAGCCATCTTATCTTGTGCTCAACACCCCGGCTTGGCGGCTAGTGACAATTTACGTTAAGTCGCTGGGAATCGTTGGAGACCTCTTAGTCTCCAACCATTGCCAGCGACTTTTGCCCAATGGCATGCTATTGGAGAAGCCTAAGTCCGGCAACGAATAGGAACCGGCTGACGATAAAGAGATGCGCGCCATGGATTTGAACCCAGGACCCCCGAAATGAGAGGCTGAATTCTTAATCACTAGGCTACCACTGCTGTACATATGCAAACACGACGCAATCTGGGGTCAAACTGTCCGACCTAATAGTAAGGTATATAATACCTAAATGTCAACGCGGTAAATTATCAAAGCCTGTCGGTTCAGTCGTTAGCGAGCCGACTCATGACTAAGATGTTGCCACTCAGGAAAATTATTTGTGTGAGTAAATGTCCTATTGCGTTCTGTACTCGGGTGTAACAGTATGTACACAGAAATTTATGCAGTAGTGATAATATATGTAGCGGCGCGCTACCTACAGAAATATGAGCGCGCGCCTCACATGGAGAAATGCTGAACCCGCATAGTACCACGAGCACAGAATATAGTAAACAATAGACTACGTCACATGCGTCACACTGAGACTGGCCAATCAGAGGACGCA
>DWME01000973.1:0-27985 GCA_018244795.1 Parelbella ahira ahira
TATCACTTGCTAACGGTGAAGGAAAACATCGTGAGGAAACCTGCACACCTTAGAATTTATAAAAAAAAAAATATTTTTTCTGAGGTGTGTGAAGTCTGCCAACCCGCACTTGGCCAGCGTGGCAGACTATAGCCTTGACCCTCTCAATATGAGAGGAGACCCATATTCCAACAGTGGAATGACAAATGGGTCGATTATATATATATATTATTATATGTTCAAGGTAAGGTCCCTTACGGGGTAGGCAAAGGGCACAGAGTGGCAAAGTTCTAGTTAAGTATCTTTACTAAGCCAACGATTTTCTACTACATTAAATAATTCCAGTTGTGGCACGAGTAACACCAAAAATAATTTACATTGAACATATACATACCTACAACGAAAGTATATTGACAAATATTTGCTGAATTACAATTTACCTAAGGTCAACAACATGCAAAAATTCATATGTCGTAAATCAACAGTACCTAATTAATTACACATAGCTATTAAATATTTGTTATTTAAGTATGTTTAGAAATCACACAAACTGTCATGGCTACTGTTTATTCAAATAACGTTTATTGTCCTGTTTAAAACTCTTGTAATAATTAATTTATTTTTATGGTATACTATGACGCTCGTAAATGAGGCGCGTCACGGTTGGCTCATAGCAGTGACGCTTCTGTGTAAAAAAGAAATAAAATAAATGCCTCTGCGTTGATTACCTGCAGTCATACATAGCGTGACTTGATTCTTATTGCTATTTAAATTAATGAAGAGATACTTTATAGCTAAAGAAATGTGGTTACATGTGAAATCCCAAGGAAGAATTCTCCTGCATGTTGATTAGTGTTTATTTAAGATCAATCGTTCAAGATAATTAAGTCAATCTAAGTAAGTATATATTATTTTAGAAAGAAACAAGGTTAGTATGGTACTGTCGCTGTGCTCTTCTAGCAGAATGCTTGGGGAGTGTTGCAAGCTTTCCACATCAGTAACAGAGAAATTTTGTTATCCAATTTAACCTAGATGATATTTTTCGTGCTCTATACCATGTGTTCAATTAAGTTCATTGTTTCAAGAATTTTAACGTTTTGAGTGCTTACTATATAATTTATGTTCCACCTTAGGTAAAAAAACGATATTGCATACAGATGTGATACTAGGTCGTAAATCTGTTTTCTTATGTACTTACATATAGTAAAACTGTCCATTTTTTGTACGGGATATCAGTATTTCTTCAATGTTCGATGAATATCACTTTAATATCGTTTTTCATACACATGGTTTTACGATATGACCTACGCGTACACATGTTAGTCTACTATTAATTACGATTTATTCATTGAACAGTATTTTACGTTTTGTATACCCGGACGTCTATATTTGGTTAATAGCTTACAAGAGTTGAGCTGTATGAATATGTTTATGAATTTTTATTAAGTTACGTTTTCTAATGAATCTACAAATGTCTATACATTGTCTCTCGTCTCTGTACCAAAAAGCGCCACTTTGCATATGATTGTACATACATTGTAAATATTTAATATAAGCGACAATGAGTCTTGGACGTACGTGTACATACATAAATCGTTTTTCAAATAAATACTCTTTATAATTGTCTTTTTCTTTTTTGAAATATATCTATTTGAAATTCTTTGGAGTCATGAAAATTATCAGTTGTTTTATAGTGTCAAAAACTTTTCTTATTCTTATAACAAACACACAAGTAGGTTTGCAGTGACGTCGTAGTCTAATCCAATCAATTTTGCCGTGATTGTTTTAGACACACATACAGATCTGATATACATTATCTGGATTGGATACAAACACTGGTTAATTAATAAATTACTATTCGTCACACACCGGTGGCCCAAGATCTACGCGGACTATTCAAAATATTAGTAACGCCAGTTGCTTAAAACAATTTGCACTACAAACTCTATATATCTGTATGCTAATTGGATCATCATCATCATCAGCCTATTTCAGTCAACAGCTGGACACAGGCCTCTAATTGGATATTTTCTGGAATAAAAAATAACGTTTAAATACTTGTAAAAAACTTTATTAATATATGTAAATTATAATTATTGTAGCGTTATAAATATTACAAGAACAGCAGAGCCTGAAAATAGAAATATTTATATCTAGTAAAAGACAGATCTTAGGAATAGTACATGAGAATTGAACACAGTTATACCAATAAAAAAATACGATTACAGATCTCGGCAATTATATGTACCAAATGAACATGTCGACAGATATGTAATTTAATAATTTATTTGCAATATGTCAAAACATGATTTTATTATCCATTTGTCGACCAAAAATAAATAAAATATTTAACTAACTTTCAATTTCTATAACTGTGTTCGACTCACACACGAGAAGCCTCAAAATTATAATGTACTCTTAAACTATAAACAGACAATCAGTCTTCGCATTAGATACAACAAAAACATTATAGAACTTCAATTGAATACAACAGAAAAATATTAGGAACCTGTCACATCATTATGATAAACATGATAGTGAAAAGAAAAATATTTCTAGATATCGATTTATGATTGTTTTAGAGTTGTGATGCAGTGTATTGCCGACAGCAGCATCCTCGGTTCTATTAGCCTTTGTCTGCAGTGGAGAGCCCCGAGTTCGATTCAGAGTCTGACACATATAACAATGAAACAAGTTCAAGTGGTCTGAATCCACTGCATCAGATATCCCATGAAATTATAGCCAAATGCCTGTATATGGTTGGTGAAAAAACAAGTGCAATTCTCATGCTACGAGCTAGCGATTATTTTAGTGTTTTCAGTATCTGCTACAAACCTACTGTAACAGGCTGTGAACTATTGAGTAATAATCTTTAGACAATCCTGAACTTACTACAACTGGTATGACGGTCTGAAGGTTATAACTGTCTTATATGTAAGATTGTACTGTGACCTCGGATGGCAACAAGAGAGTAAGGCTTCATGATATATCACAATTTCATCAGTAATAACATTATACTTTAAATTAATCACCCTTTAGGAATTCTCTTCCGCCATGTAATATTCATAACTAACATTGCAATGTTTTCACTGTTGTACTCAACTGGAGTTTAAATACAAAGGATTTCAGAACATTATATTCTCACTTTTTTCAAGCCTCTTTATAATCTCCCTTCTTCACGCTTATATATGAAGTTACATCTAAAAATCTCTTTAAAGTGATGAAACACCCAATTTCGTCTTTCTCTACATAATACTGTGAATCAATTTACATCTCTTCAGACATTAACGACATTAAGATTCAGATCAATTTTACAGAGACATTATTCCTGTTTAAGCATCAAGTCTCTTTACATTATCTTGATGTAACTTCATACAATCATATTACAGCACTGATAATAACTGCTGAGTTTATAAATATGCTGCTAATAAGCTATTATTGCCTTACATACTGTTAATATTATCTTAGGTTCTGTTGTACATTGAGTTTTGCTTCATGTAACTATAACCTAAATTCTAATTGAGCTTTTTGTTATTCATTCAAATTGCAAATACCATTCAATGAGAGCATTTCAGATTTGACCATACTCTTAAAAAGTACTGAAACTCAAGTGATCTCAGTTGTGTGCCAGTGTGTGTCATCATGATTAATATGTACTTGAATGATAATGAATATTTATATTGATAATTCCTACATTTTCATTAATTTTTTCTGTAAACCAACAGTTATGTGAACTCAACTATTAGTAGCATATTCATTCACTCACTAATGCCACAGTATGCCTCAATACTGTATCGAATCCTACAACATACAAAAACCTTTGTAAAAATGCAAAAAACAATTACAACCTTAGATCTATCAATATCAAAGAGCTTACTACGATATTGTCTGAGAAAAGTGTTACTTATTAAGAAATCCTATACACCATATATTTATATATGTATACTAGGATAACATTAAGCAAATGCAAAATTTTGCATATATAATACTGAGATATGCCAAATATTTAATAATAGTACATTATAACATACGAGGTATTAAATAGTTTTGTTATTTTTCAATCAAGTCATTGAAGAGAGTTCAGAATATCAAACCATGTTGTATTCAAATGTAAATTAACTCATTTAAATGGCAGTGTCAATGTAAAGTGGTAGATACATAAATATTTTATTATCAACAGTTCCATATCATGGATACTGAATAATTCTCATCAACTAATTATAAAAAATTGCCTTATTTAATAATGCTAAAATTCTCATCAACTAATTATAAAAAATTGCCTTATTTAATAATGCTAAAATTCAAATAGCAATAACAAGCAATATGCTGCAGTTTGGAAAACAATAAATTCTTCAGACTACTAAAAAATCTATTGTATAGACAGGTACTATAACTTATCAGTATTGTAGCATTAAATTTGACTATAAACAAACCATTTATATTCTGCTCTCTATAAAAACTTATTTAGCATATTGTAAAGAAATTTAAAAATTTCAGTAGCTCTTAGTTTATTGAACTTCTATTTCAAACGCTGTACTTTAAAGTGGTGTTGCCAGTTTTAGAAGAATTAGAGGAATAGCTATTATGCCATTGTAAACATACTGTGTTCAACAATTGTACATATTATACTGGGTTGAACTAAGATACTGTATCATTTTTGGAAAACATTAATTTGTTCAATTCAGAATTAATTTTTGCACATGTATACTTTCAACAATGCATGTAAATAGTATTGCCAGTGAGTAAAATAATTTTTAAATTCAATACAGTATATATTCAATCAATTCAATACAGTAATATTTCAATATATTTTAGTGTTAAATAGCACCAATATTGTATGAAATAATACTACAGTACACTTGAACCACAAATATAGCTTTTAGGAAGGTATAATCAAACACTTGAGTATTTGTCATGGTTACAAATTTTTGTGCGCGTAGCGATAATATGAAAAATATACTGCGTAATACTGTTTGATGGGCCAAACTGGGGAATACTTTAAATATACGAAGCTAATCTTATTATAAGCGGTGGGATACAATATTTGAGCGTGGCGCGATGTCCATGGGCGGAGTTAATGGAACAACGCCCGAGGTCGTTTCTTTGCTAAGAGATGCCAGGAATGGGTCAATCCCTTACGCCGTTTTGGTGACAGCCTGGAAACATTTACCATTTATAATGAGACAGTTTGACAAAGTGAATCCAGACATGGTCTCAAACATAACTGATCCCATATTCTAAATTCAATGGAGTGCCATCAGTGGCTATTATAATCTAAACAAGCACATATATTTCAAATTATCAGCCTTAGATAAATATGAAAAAATATTCAACTATTATTGTTTGAAAATTTAAGGTCTACCCCCAAATTAAATGATTATGACATATTGAAGAATATAATAATTATAATCAGTTTTAAAGTATGAATGACAGAAAACTTCAAATTACTTATAGGCAATTTCTTCTTGAATAATGTTAGATAGCAACAATAATTGCCATTAATAGATGAAACCTTTTTGAACAACCAATTGAAGACTGATTTATAAGCAAAAAAAGTGATGTATTTACAGAAAAATATTGTATATTTTGTGAACACACTTGTCCGTTGTGACTGACTTGTTGGTAGAGTGGTTGCAAGGGTGATTGTCAATCAGGAGGTCTTGGGTTCAAATCCCGGGCCAGGTACTATTGGACAGTTTAATTTAAAATTTCTAATAATGACTGGGAGTCTGGAATTATGTCTGGTGTATGCACTTATTCCATGGGACTTAGACATAACTGGTGAAACGTGAGAGTGTACTACACTCATCTGCCTACCCGTTCAGGAATTACAGGTATGAAATTATATTTTTTTTAACACACTTACCCATGGTCTGGAGTGTCAGGCATGTATGGAGACATCCTAAAATCGCGGCTGTGAGGTGTCTCAATGCCAAATGGACTGTACAGCTTAGTGGGGCTTCTGCCAAATACCTGTAAAAGACGAGAAAACAAAATTCACATTTTAAAAGAAAATTGTAACAAACTCACAGAAACATGAATTTTCTAAGTGCAGTAGATACTAGATTAAATGGACTAATTGCTGTTGTTAGACATTCACATAATCAAAAATCTGGATAATTGTATGCATTAATAAAAGCAGTTTTAGTACATATTATAGCATTTTACTACATTCAATTATTAAATGTTTCGTGAGTTAATACACATGTTTATACATTTCCACCATGATCTCGCAGCAATCAAAGGGAGCTTACAATGAAGGATCTTGTATAGGTCCGAAAATAGTGGGGCCATTCCAATAAAAGCATGTGAGTTAAGTATATATTCATATTAAGGCATAATACATACAGTTAGGTAATAATGAAAAACAACAGAAATTAATTGAACTTATTAACAAAAATCAATGTTTATTTTATTAAAAGAGATTAAGAGATGACATATTTTCTTGAACTACTAAAACACTCAAACCTAGTCCCCATAATTGTGAATCTGGATAACTGAAGGCCAGATATTTAAGTTTCCACTGTATATACATATAAAGATACTCTTTATTTACACCTGACATGGAACTGCTTTTCCTCATTACACAAATATTTATCTTGTTTGGGAATTGAACCCAATAAACCATAACTTTTAGCTCAGCAGCTCAACCAGTCTAGTCTATGAGTAAACATACTCTATTTAATTTTGAAATAAATATATTGAGCTTGCCGATTTAATTGTGTGGGTTGTAATTTTATGGACACAATAATGGGCAAGACAATAGGGATTTCTTCATATCTAAAATGTTATTGTTTACTTTGTGATTATTACCTGTTTCTTTTTGGTAACAGGAGTGGAGGGTGTTCGACATGGAGAACCAGTCTCAGTAAGTCGATGCCTGCGCCTACCACTCAGCCTGAAATGCTAAATTTGAACCCTGGGTTAGTATATTCATACATATCGCAGGTAAATGATATGTATACAAATAGTTTTAGTTTCGCTTAATTTTCACATGATTAACAAAGGGCTTTAGTCATATGTTATAATATACTTCGTATCTGGCGACAGAGTTATTATGAATAGATTTAAATAATAATAAAGACCATAAGCAATTATTATTATTGTTTCAAATAATTAAATGACCTATTACAGGTTTAAACTCAAATTACATCATAATCCCTGTATAGTTGCAATTGTAGAAGAACATAACAATAAGATATTTCAAATAGATTAGTTTAATGCAGTAGAAATAACGTTAACATTGCATTGATATCGATGTTTTTACGTAATATATTGAGCAAATCGTTAATTGGAGGGTTTTTTCCAGATAGTATAATAATTATTGCCTTGAGCTAGACATAGGGCTATCTACGAATATAATATTGATTAAACTAACATCTACACGATAGGAACTCACCTGTGACAAATTGCCGAAAGTCTTTCGGACGCTCTTAAACGTTCTAGTTATTTTCTCAGCACCTGATTGTAGAGCACGGCGAGAGTTTGCAAACGACTTGGTTGTAAATAAATTTCTATTATAACAGCTATCAACATGCCGCAAGCTGTCGCGTGCCGGGGAGTCCGTCCCCGAGTCCGTTACAAAGGGATCCTTCATTTTGTGCTTATTAATCGATAAATCGCTATTCAAATAACACAACACACTCGTTATATAACTATTTTGAAGTTAATATGAAGAAATGATCCGTTTCAATACATCTTTACAGATAAATTAAAAAATCAATTCGCACAGCGTATTTGAACGTTACGTTAAGTCCCCCTTGCCTTTTGCAGCTAATAGGTACAGTACAGGCTATACACAACTACACAGGTACTATCTCTTTGACTCTTTGATTTACTTAGATTCAGGGTTGCCAGTGAGAAACTCTTGTTTTTAATGTTATGACACCGCACATTTTGCGCGTCGTTATATTCGCCATCATCAAATGCGACTTTTTGAAGAAACGAAGCGAAGAAAAGAAGCGAAAATAAATGATATCTGTCTAATTATCTTGTGACACTGTAAGTTCAGAATATGGCGAAATAATAGTATTTATTAATTGATTTATTAGAGTTAGCTAGACAACACGCTCTACGATTATGTGAAGAATAACACATACATTTTCATCGTATGGGTAAGATTGAATGAATTAGTAGATTTATTTGTTAATTTGATTGACTTATTAATGAAAAGAAAGTACACATTAAAATATCAACTATGACGACGAACGTTAAATGTAATGTTGCCGTTCAACCGCTTCTCTTCGAGTGAGTAAAAAATTGAATAGATTGGACAATATTGTTTTCTTGTTAGTAATTAATATAATTTTTATATCTTTATTACTTTCAAACACGTAGAAATATTTTAATTAACAAATGACCTTCCCTCTCTTTGTAACATACTCTCACACAAAAATGGTAAGGTAAATGTGAACAATAGGCGATTTTTATTTTTACATATTGTTACGAATTATTTTTATTCCAAACGACGTGGGCACAGATCTCATAAAAATACTTATAAACTTTTTTAATTAGTATTGCCACTATTATTATTTTTAGACTAGTGAAAGTGGCCAGAAAATGGCCTAAACACAGCAGCGTTTATCAGTGTTTTGCATTTCTATGTTAAAACGATTACTAAAGTTCATCTTAATGCATTACCCAAAGACTTGTGTTTTAAGAAAAATTTTATTATTCGGATAGACGTAAAACTCGTCAAGTACGCACCAACCTGAAAATGATTGGCTAAACAAAAACAGATCTCTAACGTATTAAAACTAATTTATTAAATAAGAATATACTCTGATAAATTTTACTTTACTATCCTCTTTGATGCATGTAGTAATCAATGACTGTGGAAAAAGCTGCGAAACCGGCAGCTCCGAACAAGCCTGCCTTTAAGCCACCTGCAATTTAAAATACAGGATTCAAATATAACTATTCTTCATTAACAGATTTATATAAGTTAAGGCTAATTTACTACAGTGAAATAGGGAGGGCAGATTTTACAAGGCCTAAGAGCTCTGGAGATCTCTAAGGGCGCATGTACCTTCACAATGGCACAATGTTGAATGTTACAAGATCTAACTTATTGAAATACAAATAACACTTTTTTTAGTATAATGATTAGTTTTATCTAATTGCAGTGAGTCTCTTCCAGCAATTTGTGGAGTATATTTATCTATGCCGGTTTTAGTGTCTATTGGAGAAACCTGACAGAAAAAAATCCTTATGTAGGTTTTCCAACTTCCTATCGGGTATTCACATGGATTGGCACAAATGTCAAACCTATGTAAAGGCTTACTGGAAAGCATTTTCGTCACTTCAAAGAATATATTTTATTACCTCTTAACCCAATAAGGCCTCCAGTGACCCCACCAGCGTATGTTCCATTCCTCCAATCCGATTTCCCTCTGGCAGTTTCTATGCAGCATTCAACACCGGAAAACACAGCACCCAGGAGAGCAAAATTCTTGGCATAACTTAACATGGCTCCTTTCATCTCCCGCAAAATCTCCCTCGCTGTCTGGGTCTGAGGTGCTGTGGTGTCGGTCACATTTGGCATGAGGGAGGAAGTGAATAGACCGACTGCAGCACCAAGACCATATCCTGGAATATAATTACGATAGTTTATGTAATAAGTGTGTTTGTGTAAAAAGATTACATGTGTTGTGTATAATATTGTATAAATGTTAAAATTAATTAAGTAAATTAAAAGAATATTAATATGATTACAATTTTATTGAAAAACCCAAGAAGAAAATGAAGATCAATTATGAATGTTTGATTACAATAAAGGTTGTCAAGTGCTATTTATATGGGTTTAAATGGGGTAAAAGATGATGAAAATAAACCATTTGTATATGGCCATACCATAGTTGTAGCCGTTCTGTTGTTTTGTAAATGTTCATTATGGGGACCTAATTAATATTTTGAATAAAAATCCAAAAATTAATTGAAAATGATTCATAATATCAGTAAAATTTTTAATCACGCTAAAATAATCATAGCTAAGTTTATTAACATTTCTGGGAGGAGCTATATTCTATTGTTGCAGATGAATAGTGAACCAAGAAACATCCACCTTTGTAGGTGCTAGACAGTAATAGAAACTCACCGATAATACAACTGGTTAGCGATTTGAATGGGCAGCTTTCTACTGTGGCCTCGATCATCTTCTCTTCATTCGTTTTAATGATCACCGGCCCTAATACTCGGGGTATTATGATATTTTCTCTGTACCTATATACCTTACCAACCAAGTATTTCGCTAGGGAATCGTAGTCATTTTTCTCCATAAATGTCAGTAAATCCGGGTCCGTGGGTGGTTTTGTGTATTCGGACATTATTAAAGCTTGCAATTATCAAAACTTCGGAAATAAATATGATTATTTTTTGTTTTATTATTCCCATCAAATATAACCTATTATTGACATATTTGACATTTAAAAGTAAGGCGAGGTTCACTTGGACGTTTCGGTTATATACACTTCATATATAAATCGATAATCTTTTATCTTTAGGATGGCCATTGAGTTTGAAATAGGAATAGTTATAATTTTTGCCATTGTTTACTATAGAGGACATTTAATTAATTATCCTCTAAAGTTACAATAATTTGAGCGTGGCCCTTATATTCTAAATTAATATTCATCCACAACATCGATTACAATATCGAGTGAATTGGTTTAACAGTTAGAGTTGTAACTGTCATTTGTTGCTTTCAAATGTCAAAAACACGTGTTTTAGTGTCTAGCACGTAAAAATAAAATAAGTATATTTTTTACAATGTCGGACTCATCAGAAGATGAAGATGTGTCCAGATTTAAAGAATCTGTGGACTTATCGTTTGTAAAATTGATCGACGAATCGAGAGGCATAGTTACTCAAGAATCTATATACAATGGTAATGTTGTTAATAAATTATCGTTGATTTGTGCAGCTTTTATAGTTTAATTTTTCACTGGAATCCTCTTTTCCTTGTGAAGCAGCAGTGTTGCACTATCCAGTAGTTTAAACTTCGGAGGACGTTGGGCTGCCCATGCCTCATGTCTTCTAGCAAATTTTACGAAAACGTGCATATAAATCCTTAAGTATATTATACAGAAAGTTACAAAGGCAATGTAATGTAAATATTCGGTGAAGTATTATCTAATTAAGTTACATCAGTACTAAATAATAGTATCATTCATACAGGTAAGGAGAAATCTGAAAGATATTTAGAAACATCAACTCATTATAATGATGTCAGGGTCCCACAGGAGATGCAAAGGAGGATAGGAGCGAAGATATCAGCTATCATTGACAAAAATGTGGAATTTGTTACATTAGAAAATAAAGTTATGTGAGTAAGTCTTTTTGTATCTTGTATGGAAGTCATTAAAGTTTTTCTGTAAAATTTATGATCTTGTAGGTTTAGATAACATAGAAATAATTTTTTTATTAAAGAACAATATTTATAGAGATACATAAGTGTATCTCACTAACTGGTATTTGAATACAGTTAAGATTAACAGCCTAAGAGTGTCTGCAAGGGACAGAAACACTTACTCGATTACTTGTGGTCTTACTAGGTGTACTGTATCAACTGGTGCAGACTTGCAAAATTTTATAGCAAAAAGGAAAATATTTTAACAATCAAAAAAGATAAAATTGTATAGAATAGAATAGAAAAACGTTTATTTCGTCCACACAGAAAACAGACATAACACAAATACATCAAACTACCCAGGATGTTACTAATGAAAATCTCAATATGTATCAATCATTAATCTTTTGCTTACCCAACCAGTTTATTGTAGTTTACACATCCTGTTGTAGGACTAAAAATTATCCATTATTTATAACTTTTCAGAAAAAGAAAAATCAAAGGTGGTGTCAAGCTATTCAGAAGTTCTAATAGCTTTTTATCATGTGATGAAGCAAAGGATACTACTACAGAACTCCATAATAAGCAATCAAAAAAATTGAAAACCATGAAGAAAAAAATTGATCCATATGCAGACATACAAAATGAAAAAGGTAAATAATATTGTAAAATTAATATAGTAGGTATATAAAATGATATATAATATAGGTATATGTACATTAGCAGTAAGAAGCCACTTGATATAATGAATTATATGATATATAAAATATTCCAGATCAATCACTGCTCTATGTCACATTTTATTGAATGTCATTATAAACTTGTACATCTATTTTAAAATGTCTCATAAACCTACATAAAGCTATGTATCATTGTTTTTAAATTGTATCATTGAATGATAATTGGTTTAATCACTGTTTTACAGTCATTTAAAACAGGATTATTTGAAAACATTTCATCGGATCCTTTAAGTATGTAGTGTCTCAAAGTTAGATTTTCAGTATTGAATTTATTTTTTACTAGAGGACGCTGCAGATGTCGGCCTGCCTGGAATTTGTTATTTATTATTACAGACAAACACTCCAATTTTATTTATTTGTGTAGATGAATTGCTTTATCAATGTCTTTATGTTTTGTTTGTATTTGTGTTTGCAGATAAAATAAAGTCTGTAGCAGTAACTGGCGAGTATATTATGTCAAAGGATGCAACAAAATGTTGGAAGTCAAGACGGAAAGAAAAACTTTTTAAATACAAATCCAATGGTAAAAGTAAAGTTTTGACTGCAGTGGAATAGTGTGCAGCACTTTTTTGTATTTGTAAAATAAATTTGCAGTAATACAAATGTTTGATCTTAGCATCAAATTTCTTAGATTTGCAGCTGTACATTTGCCTGGAATATTTTGTCACCCTAAGAAAAATATTTTGACGAGTTGACGGAGACTTAGACAAGTTGTTGCTTCCATTAAGGAGACCTTTCCTTCGGGTAGTGATTTCAGTCTTCGACTGTCGCATACCAAATTGACGTAAAAAGACTACGTCAGACTGTTTGACAATGACAATTTCATAACGAACGTTATTATTTCGTAATCGGACCGGTAATTTGGAAATTGTCGTTAAATCCTTTCCTCATAACTTGCCTAAGGTAATAGAAATAGTTTCTGAAGTAATTCGAGTATCTCTAAAAAGTATGAATAGCCCATAGTAATAGCTTTGAGACAATTTTTGTAGCTATACTAATCTATTTTGTAAACTGGAATAATTGTTATTACTCGCAGGAGTTAAGCACTTTGATACTATGACTTAATAATGTATTGATGTGTTAAAAACTAAGCCTGTAGACGTTAGCAGGCGGTATCAGATGGCGGGAAGAAGCATAGAGATATTATATAATATTCTGTTAATGATATTATGTGTTTGTATATTATATAGATAATAAAAAGACAAGTGTTGCAACATCACAATTTATTTACAATACCTTATTTAATAAATATGTACAAATATCAATATCACGTTCAACTGCTTTTTCTTAGGTTTGCTTTAATAATAATAATAATATCTAAAACAAATATACGATATTTTTCTTAATATTAGGAACAAGTTATAAACAAATATGACGGGTATAATATTCGTTTCAAACGTAAATTGTCATGTTTATAGAGATTCGATATACAGTGTAAAAATGTTATTGTATGGACCTTTAAATATTATAATCAATTGTGGTATTAATTTTATTACATATTTTTCAAACAACGGTATTTGTTTGGTATATCAAAATAAATATAATAATAACTTTAATAATAAATCGTTAAATTATAACATCGTAGAACTAGTTGTACACTTAACGCTAAATTAAAAGGAACAGAGTGGTACTGCTGTAACGCAGAGGCCTACCGCTCAGTGATTTGTACAACAAAATCTTAATAAGTAACATTAACAAATTTTTTTACGTTGCGTTTGCTAAAATCAACAAAAATCTCGCAAAAACCCAAATACATTTTTTTTTTCTTCAGGTAACAATCTAATTAACGTATTTTTGGGAATTTCAGCTTACATTTTGTGTATTTTCAAACGCACAAACATTTTTTTTTTTTCGGCAAAATTTTTTGCTATGCAGACTGACAAAGAAATATACCCCGACGTGATATCTTTCTACTAATTCACATGATAGGAACTGAATTAGAGAAAGCAACACATTTCGCTCGTTATCCTAGGCAACACCAAATTTCATTTACAGGCGGATTTTTTTACACTGCCATAGGTTTCTTTGATTGCCATAAACATATTGTGCAAAGGATTTTTTTATCCGCAAAATAATCGAACAGTTGTATACAAAAACCAAATTCACGAGAATGTTGTCATTTTCTATAGTTATCATAGAAATTAATTGTAGTTAGAACGGTCACCAATTAACTAAATTCATTATTTTTGAGAGTTGTTTGTGACTCCTAGTAATTTGCTCGATTGATGGAGTCTTTTCTAAATTGTTTGTGATTTATCTTGTCCGCTGTGTGTTCATGACTGGAAACTGAAATCGTTTTGGCTGTTGTCTCAATTGGAAAAGAGATGACGCCACTAGTTTTATCTTCAACGTTCTGCACTAGACGGCGCTAATTGTACCCTTCGAAGTATTTGGTAATGATTAAAAAAATTAAGGTAATATAGAAAAAAACTGAAAAAAGAAGCTTCTAAGAACCAGCGAATACAACACAATGAACACACGATTGGATATCTGATATTTTTGGGACGTCGATATATCCATGAGGAATGGATGTCATCCTTAAACAATGACGTCATTATTAAGATGATCAAAAACATCTTTTAACATTGACTGATCAATTAAAACCAATTTTTGTCAAGTAATAAATTTTTACAACCTGCTAGTGTCATTTGGCCCTGATGTCGTTGATATGGGTTTATTTATATGTCTGATGGGAATTTCATCGTGGGTGAACGCTCTATTATCAAGGCCGTTGGGCTTGTCCACGCTGGCTACTTGCTTCTCTACGGGTCCATCCATGAGGAACATCGTGAGGAAGAAGAGTATGCTACCTGTGAAAAAAGATAAAGGTCAATTAATATTATTAGATTCAGTTGCTTAATTATGAGAACAACTAATAAAATTATAGACGGTTATAGGGTCTTTAAACTATCTAACCGAATTAAATATTGTTCAAGGTATCTTTAGGTCTGGATACTAAAATTTTGGTCGGTCCAGTATTTAGTGACTGACTGCTCAACCGATGTTGTGGTTCCGATTTACACTTGGGACAAATATTTGCGTGATCAGCAAAAGCTATGTTCTATGTTCGGTTGAAAAAAAGGATTTTCTCATACTTATATTTATACTTATGTATGTTTCTGAGTGCTTCTGTCACCACATCAGTCTCTGTCTTGCTCGGATTAAATTAGGGTGTGTCGAAATGTCTGATCTAATGTTATTTCGAAATGTTATTTGTACGCACTGATGCCATAGAATCCCGCGTAGAAGATCATGATGGCCTCTCGGTAACCGATGGCCTTGGAGACGGGGTCGACGAGGATAGGCAGATTGCCGCCGACGTTGTTCATGACGAAGAGGAACACGCCGACGGTGGTCGAGCGCACAGACAGCGGCACGATCTCCACCAGGATCGCGAACACAATACCGAACCACATCTCGGCTGAAATTGTAATAAATACGTTGCTTAAGAAGTACACCACATAGCTGTGCACATATCATTACAAGTTCTATATGCTCATTACCTATCCCATAGTGGGAAGTACATAAACGTAACTGGTGAAACGTGGGATAGTTTCACTCCTCTGTCTACAAATTCGAGGATAACAGCCGTGATTACGTGTGAAGTGCACTTTATAAACGCTTTGGTCCAAAGCGGTGTACCGTTGCGTTTTTAATATTAATGACACTTACTAAAAAAACGAAATATATATTGCTTAGATTTATCGTTGGTCTCGCAGTAGTAGCGTGCTGTATAAATAAAGATACTTACCGAAGAAGTAGGAAATAGCAAGAGTGATCATGGCCCACAGTGGTCCAAAAGCGACGGAGCCGAATGCGGGCAGCGTGGCCACAGCCTGCGACAGTGCCAGCACCAGCACACGAGAACGAATACCCATTTTCGCCACGAACCTGATATAAACAGTAATATTACTTGATTATTAAAATTATCATTTTATCATTTCTTCATCAGCAAAGAACCTGTTGCACACGGGAAAGGAAAGAAAGTTTCATTTTCACATCATCTATTTAATGTATACAAAAGAAAATCATTAGGCAGTTGTTCTGCACAGAAATGTATTGCAGCGAAACAGTTTTACAGTACATATATGCATATATGTATGTCACAGTTGGAGTCCAGTCAATTTGGGCCATATTGGTTTAAAGTGTCTACATGACGTTACATAACAGTTGACGATCATTGAACCGAGCTATCTCGATTGAGCAATTTCGTTGAACAATGTGATGTAGGTATACGAAGCAGTTTATGAAAGTCAATTAAGACCAAATGATACATGTTATAGAGATTGTAAATTACTTCGAAATTGAAGAAAATTATCTATGGATTTCATAGAAATGGATCAATAATAACGACTGTTTAATAAAAAAAAATGTGAATTTCCAGAAAATATCGGAGGTGTGTTTGAAAATGGAATGGCGAAATGAATCAATTATAGCCACTTCAATGATTCGTGGGTCATTGTACCTGTTTTTTTTATTAAGTATAGACCAGCATGTTAGAAAAGATCGTAGTCTTACTTGTCGGAGATGATGCCGCCAACGACCACGCCGACGGACCCGATGCCCACGGTGACAGCGAACAGCCACCAGCCCAGGTCTACGTCCGGGAAGTAGTCGCGGTAGTACAAATCGGCATTGTACGCGAAGCACATACCGCCTGAGGCAGAATAAAAATTTTATAATACCAAAACACGTCTTAACATTTTTGTCTATATAAACGGTCCAGAATAAACATATTTAAATCATCTGTCGTCAACGTAACATCACGCCTGTAATCCCCGAAACGGTAGGCAGAGGAGTGTAGTGCATTCCCTGTTGTTATTATTAAATACCTCTTACGGTGTCAGCAGACGGCACCAAAACTAATACCAGCTTTCTGATAAATAATAATTTGTTTTAATACGGTAATATCCATAAAAATAATTCTATATTAGGACACTTAAGGCTGACTTCACGATCATTATTATCAATGAGGCCGTAAAATAGCTGTTGGCAATAAACATAAAATTACCGTTTCAAAATTCCATTGAGATGTCTGTTGGTAAACGATGTTATTATGGAGTGAATAACAAATAGCTCGTGTCTTGATAGTTAGTGAAATAGCTTGACATTAATATAAATTTGGGCAATTCAATTCATAACTAGCCCTTAACTATACTGCTTTTTGCTTTAGAAATTTATATGTGTGGTTAGGAAGTTTTCCATAAGTAATTGTTAAGTAATTCTCAGCCATAAGGTTGCTCTTCGATCGGTTGGTGTAAAAAAGACAAACAGGTATTTGGGTAATACATAGACTGATTACAAAGTGATCATATTAAATGCGGCTGCTGATGGATAGGTTCGAAATTCGATTTTCGTGCTATTATTGGATTTTTATATATTAAAATTTCTAGTAGCACTGCGGAATCTAGATTTGGGACCGGCATGTGACAATAGGTTCACCACTTATTCTATTATGGGACGTTAAAGTAACTAACCTTGTCAATCGTGGGAGTGTACTACACTCCTCGGCCTAACCTTTCGAGGATTACAGGTGTGACGTTACGCCTACAACGCTATATAATTACAACCATAGGAATATGCACATATACCAGTACTGGATTTCCTATTATCGTAAAACCGTTTAGATAGTTTGAGCTTTAGGTCAAATGGAATAATTTAGTAGCATTTTCCAGTCGTGGAAACAAAGTTACTGATGGGATCAATAAAAAAACTGGAAGTAGAACTTTGGAGGGTTGTTATGGTATGCTGTATACAGCATTTGTTGGTACTCACCACAATGTCTGATGGATGCAGCAAAGCAGAGAAGCAGGACCCTGGGTTGCGCAATCACGTGCCAAATGGTGACCTGGGGCATTTTCTTGCCAGATTCCAATGTAGCGTCCCCGGCTTTGTTATTTCCAGCATCTGTAAAAGGTTGTTTGTAAGTAGTTAATAACATTACGTATTTTAATTAAACACACATTAGTTTAAACAAACACGACAAGCAATATTCTGATTATATAATTAGTCAATTAAGTGAATTTCTTTATTATTTAATCAATTAAATAAAGAAAACTACAAGGTTAACATGACAGCTTAAATTACGATCTCATAAGACGAATAATATTTTGTACATTTGTTATAATATAGGTATACATAATATGTCTGTGTACTTGTCATTGTTCATCAGGAGTATTTTATTCATCTCCACTCTGAGTTACAGTTTGATTCCAATTATATATTTAACGTTGAAGGAACTGAACGGAAACAATGTCTTTTATTGGGTTTTACGTATTTGTATTACATATTAGGTATATATAAATTTCAGCTTCTGCGCTTCTGTTTCACATAATGTTTAATGATGTCAAATAGGTATAAAATTTCTTTGTAAGCGCGATAATCTTAAAACGGAGTACAAAGATTTCTTTTCACGTATTAATAATAATTAGATGTACCTACAGAATACGTAATCGATTAGGTAGTTACAAAGGCTTCGGGATAAAAAGGGAAGATTTCGAAGAAACTCAATTTGTATGACTGGTGTGTACACTTGACCTTATTAGAGAAATTCCTCGGAGCTGTTGGAGATTTGTTAGAGAGTCATCCCCTTTGATCTCGGACACTTTATGGAGGATGAATAAGTAATCAACTTGAATCGGATACGTCGACCTTTTGAATTATGCAAGAACCCCTTTCAAGATTTTTTCGCTCAAATGGTAATTGTATAAGAAATCTCGAATTACTATCAAATAAGAATTGAGTAGATACCTATCTATTGAAATAAAATTGGGGATTTTAAAAGGAATTGTGCCGTAAGCGTCTGAATTATACGTGTTTGTACTTCGAAGGGCTTGTTATAAGTCATTAGGGCTTTTGAGTCTGACACGAGCACAGGTTCCTGCACACGTGCAGGCAGAAGGATCTTGAGATATAGATCTGGTCTCTCTGCTCGAAAGGATCATTTTTTGCAATTTACTGTCTTTCTTGTAATGTTCGACCAGAAGCAGCGGCAATTACTTACTACTTAAGTTTGGATTTTGTTTGCACCATCTCATTCACTCGAATTTTCTCACGTCGCCGTTACGTGTCAATATGATTAGAATAATTGCTAAATATAAAAGAAACCTGAAAGGATTTGACACCAACCTTCTTCACCAATGGTAGTCCTCTCGGGTTCCCGAAGAGTAAGGAAGGTGAGCAAAGCGATGAATAGACCAATGACGCCGACGGCATAGTAGCATAGACGCCAACTCTGTATAGATAGGAATGAAACAGAAATTAGGTATATCTTGAAATAACTTACACCCAGCCGTCTCATCAGAAGCTGAGCGTGGACAATATCTTGCAACCAAAAAGGTAAATGGTAACAAAGCGGTTGATAAATATACATATATACATTTTACATTCAGATTCCCGATTCAGAACAAGCACTCGTGGTCATAAGTCGAAAATTGATATTTTCTAGTATCGGAGCTTCCAGTACAACAATGAGAGTCATTATCCAATGGATACAAGCAAACCAGTCCAACAACAGCGACAGGCTTAAACTATGAATAACTTTATTGATTTCATTAAAAGCAGATACTCACCAATCCCCAAGCGTTGAGATCTGGAACGTATCTTCCGACGGGAAAAGCGATGCCGTATCCACCATAGATGCCCCAATTGAAGATGGACAGAACGAGCGCTCGCTGGTGTTCCGGAAAGAGATCGGTGAGGATGCCAGTGGCTAGCGGATTGCAACCTGACTCTCCAGCGGCCATGATCATTCGAAGTATCACGAGGTGCCAATATTCGGTGACAGAGCCCATAATTAAAATTGCCACGACGAAGACCAGTGTGCATACGGCAAGTGTTCGGGCTCGGTTGTATCTGAGTACGAAAATTTACCATCATTTTAGTCAATATTCTTTGAAACTATTATAGTATTTCAGTAGTATATCAGTGGTAGATACTTAGTGTATTAAATACTGATATTTTCGCATAAAGGCTACGGTATCTTGCACACACAATTAGATTTACGATAATTTTGAATAGCTTCTTCTGTTTCAGCCCAGATAGTTTAGTCTGCTAGTCACATATGAGACTAAAACCTACTTACTTATCAGCCACCACACCCAAGATGACTCCGACGACAGTGAACACCGCCATGAAAGCGGGCCCGGCAAGTACCTGGTAGTCGATTCCCAGCCCGTTGTAGCCCCACTCGCAATATCTTGTGCCATTTAGCGTTAGCGATTCGCATCTAGAGGAAAGGAATTGTCTAATCAAAGTTTGCACCTTTTAGAAGGGGGATACCTACGAGCAAACTTAATTATCTTCATGCTTTAAACAGTTCGTTTGACAGATCGTTGTTGTTTTAGTTGTATAACAATTTTTACTCATTCTTATTACAGTCCTTTTTATACATTTGACAAACAACTAGACCGTAATTCACATCTAATCCAATACGGAGTGGAACTGCATGATCAAACCCTCCGCAGTTCCTAGGTGATCTGATCTTTACCTACTTCTGATGTTTGTACTTATGAACCTATGTTTTTAGCCGTCACGTCGAACCAGAAAAGACAATACATGGTTGGTAGAGACATTAAAGATTGCTCAATATGGCAACACTGCTCCATATTATCTTTACCTTTTATGTATTCAAACCATATGGACGTCTCCAGTGATATACTGGCATTTATTTTCATTAAAATGATTGTATTTATTTATCCATAACAAAACTATATCGCGATTGATGTTCAATTGATACCGATTTCACAATTTAATGGTAATATTCTAAGCTTGATAAGGAAGGCAGGAAGAATTATTATAGACCGCTTGCAAAACTGAACACAACGACCTTCGGAAAACATTAAATTTGCATAGATTTATTCAGTTTTTGCATTAAGAATACTTCCGCATAAGCAAATCGTAGGCTACAATCGACGTAGATTATAACGCAATGAAGTATTAAACTACACCCTGTTGTCAAGGCTATTGCAATAACCGCTAGATTTATTGCCTGCCTTTATACCTACTGTGGTCTAGGTTTTGCTTATTTATTTATTCCATGTGTCATATCAATTGTAGGTATTTACGTTACATTATATAAAAAATCTAATAATGTTTGTTAATAAGTAGAACACAAAGCGTAAATCTATGTCAATTACTGGTCAAACACAGATTATTCGTTTACTTCTATAACTGTGAACTGTTTTTAAATACTAGAATTTCCTATGTTCTGGTTTTCACGAATACTTAGAAGCTTCCAGAAATTAAATAGATAACTAAAGATTAGATTTATCTAAAGATAAATAAGTATGTTTTTAGTAGGAGTTTAAAAGCTCCACTGGTAATTTAATTCGAAAATATTTAATAGTATAATTTATTAACCACTGTGTTTCATAAGAGCTTAAATTGAAAATATATATTGTTATGTTAAAAATGTTAATATCTTTATTAAGTCATGCCCTGTGAATAGGGAATAATCTTAGTATTGTTATTGAACATAATGCTACATAGACATATATTAACTTCTGACTAATACTAATAATAACAGGAATATTTCGATAAAACGTATACAATGCGAATGCTAATGGATGTGGGTGCTGAGGAGAACCAAGACTTATCAATCTTGACTGAATAGGTAAGGAACCTATGACAACTGGCTGATGAGGGAGTCAGAAGTTTTCCAAACGGGCGCGTATACTAAGAGTCGTAAAATTTGTATAAGCACGTCAGGTTAATAAGGATAGTGTTATTTGTCAATCGGTGCGGTCTGCCTACGGCATAAGCTATACCCTTGTTGCTATAGCGTTTTCGACCGAACTTAGTACCTACGTGTAATAGACGATTCTTTCTGCCTATTTTCATATCTTACATTAAAATATTACACGTACCAAATGACTTTTCGCGTCTTGCCATGAATATTTAACAATTTCAATTTGCTTACTCACTCCATGTTGCTTGCTTTGCTTACTCACACCATAAAATGCTGGTGCCAATTACCATTTAATTGTCTAACGAATGAATTAAAAATATTTAATTGCATTCGAAGGGCATTAAGTAGGTACTATTCGACATTGACGTTGAGCGGAAAAGGCTGCTGAGTAATTTGACTTTAGTCACAGTCACACGACTAAGCTTTGACCTGACATCATCGTGTAAGAAAATTATATGTATAGTTCTTCATCATATTGTACCGATGTTTTATTGTTTAACGCCCACACGTTTCTATGAGTAGCCACAAGCCAGTAGGTTTCGTGGCTTCTGTATTTGCGTTTGTTTCAAAATTTTATTCTAGGAAAGTTAAAATATTTTCTACTAAAACTGAATTTTTCTTAAGTGTACTACGGGACTGTAGGTGTGATGATACGCTGTGCATTTTTATAATAGCAATAGTAGATTGTGAGATGCTTAGTTAATCGAATAGTGAATTTGTTTAGAATGAAGTACATGAAACGATTTAAATACAGATATATTCCAAAAATTATCGCAGTATTCCCATAAGGTAATCTTCAAAGATATGTAGATTATAACTGTGTCCATTAGGAAACGGCAAAAAGGATAGATGATGTTGATAATAATTACATTATTATATAAATCGTTTTAACATCTTATACAAGTGCAGATAACGTTAAGCTCGCTTATAACAAAGGGAATTATTGAAATCAAAACAAATAATACACCATTTTCATTGAAATTGGTAAGCGTACAACAAAAGCACATTGCCAATTTTGTGAAGTAAAGTTGGTAGGGACTCCGCCGCGCCCATAAGCCGCATAACGTTAAGAAAGGCAAATCAGAAACCAAAGATAGTTGAAAAGAACAGCTTGAAATATTAGCCGGACTTTAAGGCAACCGGCTCAATAGTTTGCGGACATTGTTGTTGAATGACTAAGTTCGGATCAAAACGTCATAATTTTGCCTGCCCAGCCTCGTTGGTAATTTTGTTGGGTAATTTTACAATAGACCACCTGTCTGATGTCAATCTTACTCTACTAACTATATTACTATGTTATCGACTGCTCAGACATTTATAATTTTGTATAAGCAGTTTTATGTGTCACAGATTAAGTTTTTCATGTACGAGTATATGTTCTTTCTCTTGCTTTATATAACATCACAAAGAAGCGCCTAGTTAACGAAGCACCATCAATCTATGTTTATGATCAAGACGCGGTTAAATATGATTCATGTCCCATTGCTTCTAATTAGGCCAATTGATGGTTGTGTTGTTTCTAATAAAGTATTTCAATGTTAATGAATAATGGTGAAATATGAGATCATTTAAACGCAATTCCATACATATTTAATCAAATGATTTACTCTTGTGAATTGCTTGAGACTTATGTAAATTTGGTGTTCCACAAGGCATCTTACTGGGGCCAATTTATATTAATTTGTAACTGTTTAAGGGCTTTCCGAAAGCAATTAATTCTTGAAAAGATTTGGAGGACTTTACGCTAACGGCGATAATTTGTAAAACCCTTACAGCAATAAAAGTGACAATTGTGACAACCTGGAATTTAGGAACTTTATAAACATAAAATTGAAAATTTATGGATTAAATATAAGTCGTGGCATTAATCAAAAATATTAATTACGCAATAAATGAAAGCTATTAATATTATTCGAAATACAAAAATTATATTTCACTATAAAAACAAAAATCAATACTTATGCATCCTGTTTAAAATAAAAGAAAAAAAATAGGATTCAACAGATTGTTAGGTATCAAAATCTTAAAACTTGACAAGTAACAAGCTACATTCGGGAAGTGGAACCAGTTTTTATTATGATTGATTAATATAAAGATCAATTAAAATTCATAACATGTGTTATTATTACATCTACGCTATATTATTTTTCTTTCAATTTTTTAATCATGCGGGACTAGTGAATAAGGAGTCCTGCGTTCAATCTCTAAGTCGAGCAAAATATTATTGATGTACCTACTCGTATATTGTGAAAAATTTAGTTATTGTTAGTGTCTAATAATTCAGTAAGCGGAATTGTCATCAAATAATCCAGAATCGTCTACAAAAGATTTACTAATTGCTTAAAACGTAAATCTATAAGTAATAATGTAATCCGGACCAGTTTTATAATCGAAAAGCGTAAGAAATATTATATTATAAGTAGTAATGAGACCCAATTAGGCGATTCAAGGGCCAACCTTTTACTTTTCTTGGATAAAAGAATGCGAACGATTTCTCCGCATTGTCCTGAAAGTTTCTGGAGTAGGTATCTGTCGAATAAATGACAGAAGCCACGCCCTTAGGACGGTTATAAATAGACTGTCGGATCGAAATACAATATATTCGGTTCAAGACCGTCAACAGGTGAAGATGAATTACGATACGGGAAACGGCAATACTAGTCGTGTTTTTTTATGATAATTTAAAGTAAGTCATTTCTATTTTACAATATCAAATATAGTTATCGTCGTACATCAATAGCATCTTATTAGGATCACTTTGAATAATGCCAAATATGGTATTACAGGATGAAATAAGAATTTTGAAAATTAGTTTGAATATTAGTTGATTTTGTTCTGGATGTTTGAATGTAAGTCTGGATAACTTACATTTCACTGGAGTTGACTTTTTCACATATGACGGGCAGCTGGCTCAATGTTAGGTGCGTTGCGTTCAACATGCAGGACTTGTCGCCGTAGTGCAGATCCTCAGCTGTCACCTTCGATGTCGTACCTGGTGAATATTATAACACTATATTTAATTATCATTACATTGTATTTACATTATATTTACGTAACATTCCATTATATTACATAACATTATATTCTATTACATTAAATTAACATTACATTATTTTAAATTATCGTAAACAAATTTTTGTTTTAGTTGAGATGCGAAGACACTGTCCCTATCATCAGGTAGGTTAATTATAAAATTTCTAGTACAATAATATCACACTAGATAAAACTTGGTCGTGGGTTTCCGGTGAAGTAAAATATGATCCTCTTCAGTTTTTCCGAGGTTTCGTAAAAAATGAATGACGAACACATGAACGTACGGCTCCAAATGAACTTGAAGAAGGAACTCTGCATGTAATATAAGCCTGCTGCGGTATCTCCATAAGCCAGGTGCTGCAATTGGAACAGTTGCACAACTATTGACCTGCCCATCCTGTGAGATAGGCTGGTTAAGCCGAGAAGGAGAGTCTTCGCGTTCGCGTTACTAATTTTGAGAGAAGACTATTGTGAACTATTGAACGGTTAAGTGTATTGATGTGCAAAGCCTTTGCCACGCCCTCGTTACGATCTGCAGTACCTACTCAGAAGACATTAATAGAATAAAAGAAATAGTGAAGGAGAACTTCAGATAGGACCGAAATCGGTCGCACTATTCCAAACAAAATCTACCGTGTAAATTAAACCTGCGTATGATTACATTATAATGTATATATACACATAATACATATTATATTTTCTTATTGGCCTATTTCTCCTACTTTCATTAGTTGGTCTTTCTTTCACTTTGTAAGAGTCACTTTAGTCATGGTCACACAATCTATACTTTTTTAACATTAACATTCAACGGGTAGAACCACAAGTGATCGCTTTTTGTGTGGAGAGTTAATTTTGCTATATTCATGGTCGGCCAATGTCAGGGCCGGGCTACAAAAAACGCGATTACGACAGCCCACGTAATATCTCGTTGATTGATAGCGCCAACGTGCTCGAGCAAAAACTAATGGTCTTTTTTTGGTATCACTTCTTTTCCAGTGGCAACCAAGTGATAATGGATAAATAAAGGCTTGTATTTATTTGTTTATTCTTATGTAAAACCTAATCTAAGTGATAGGGAGGGCAACCTTAAAGCCAAATGGCATTCTCTCCCAGACAACCCTGGCTGATGTAAAGTTTTGATATTATATGTATTTTTAATGTATCTAGTTAGTACATTATGTAGACTGTTTAGAAGGTGATAGAATCTTCTGGTATGTTGTCGCCATTTTGGAAGCCATGAGACTTTTTTATCGTTCAATCTATTAAGAACTCTTGCGGCGCTAATGGTATTAAACTATTTAAGCCGTTAATCTGTCGAATCTTTTTAAGCCGTCGTTAAAGCTTCGGCTAGACTTCATCAGTGCTGGTTGGGCTTATATATCAATATATTGTCTAAAATTGTTTTTGTATATGGATCTATGATGAACTATGGATCTGCTAGTTTCTTGCATCTCTATTTACGTCCCAATGTAAGTCCTTGCCGCGACTTTGTAATGCCTAGACCATACTGAACCACGCTGTTGAGAGTTTTTAATGTGTAACTTTTGGTTGATTTTGAGTTTACAGTTTTCTTTATTCGTAACAAATGGAACATCACGCCTGTAGTCCCCGAAGGGGTAGGCAGAGGGGTGTAGTAGACTCTTACGTTTCACCAATTACGTTTAAGTTCCATAGAATAGATGGTGAGCCTATTGCCATACATCGTACACAATTCCAAACTCCGAGTCACTACTAGTAATTCTAAATTAGAAAAATCCAATAGCACCCGACCCGGGATTTGAACCCGGGACCTCTCGATCGGCAGTCGCGCTTGTAACCACTCGACCAACGAGGCAATCAAATTAAATAAATACATTCGCTAAGAAAATAAATCAGATGCAAATATTGAACGAATCCGTTTCCCTAATAAGTTTTTTATAAGGTAGGTACAAAGTAGGTCAGTAGACTGAATCACCAATGAATATTCCAAGGATGGCCACACTCACATATTGTATGCAGAGAAGCCACCCTCACAACGCGTTAATGCTAAAACCGAACCATAATCACGTGTCACGTCACGCGCCCGACGTGATTCCAACACTAATGATCCACTAAAGTTTAGTGATTAGCTACAACTGTTGCTATGGCGCTGTATTTACAAACCCGATATTAGCACACCCGGATACCCGGTTCGACAAATAACCGAACGACGAATAAAGCTTTGCATGTGAGCGTTTTATCGATTCAGAATACTTGTCGCAACGGCAAAGAAAAATATTGTGAGCAAATTTACCTACACTTTTTAAGTTAAATACTACATTATACAAATATTTAGTTCGTCGGGGTGGCAGACTATCGTCTTATAATACTTGAAACTGATTATTTGAAAATGTTGATTAGACAAAATTATTATATTTTAATTAATGAATTTTGAGATATATACATAAGTATGGGATGCATCTCTTATCAGATTCAATTGCTGGGCATGGATCTCTCTTTTCAATTTTAAAGGCCTGGATTAACTCCTCGACGCTGTTTTAATACAGATTGGCGGAGATTTAGTCGAGGGGCCATCCCATCTATCAGACGTTTTCTAAATAAAATACTTTTAATCGATATGATAAAAACATATGCGTATTTTGCCACAACGTGCGGTATATGACCAATGACCATCTTAACAATAATACCCACATATATGTATATAAAAATCAGTTCGTACAGGATGTGCATACTCGCACGTTTTGTCATGGGGATTATGTAGATGACCCATTAATATTCCATAGCTGAGCACGGGTTTGCCATCTCAATCACCAATCGCTTAAACAGCCTCACTCGACCACCTCTTCGCACTTATAATTTGTCGGAGGGTGCAAAAACTCGAAAGCATTAGATAACACTTGAATACTGTTTCACGGTCACAATCGCAATCGTTTACGTCACGTGCTGACTGAACATCATCACCCTCATATGAAAATATGTCATTAAAATCCGTCCATTCATCAGTGCTGCACCGACTGTTATTTAACTAAGAGATCTAGTTATTGAGTTACGGAGACTTGGAGACACCATAGAGACTAGGTCATATGAACCTAGCAAGTGAAATACATAAATAATATTACTAATATTCTATTAACCTCCTGTTGGATATTGAAGGACCAGGACCGGAAGGAGTAGCACCGATTAGGGGTAGCCTATGTCTAGCATTGGACATCTAGAGGC
>DWME01000974.1:0-27961 GCA_018244795.1 Parelbella ahira ahira
GGGAATTAGAAGTCTCCGAAACCGGCGTGCATTTATGAGGACAGTGATGACTATGGAAAGAGCACGGCAGGTTTGAAATTTAGAATTCCGTGTTCTTCGCCTACCACGTAAGGGACCTGGCGTGAAGATATGTATATATGAACTTTAATATCCATTAAAAATAAATCAATGAGATTTCATCGCTTCAATGAGATTTGGCAAATTTAATCGACTTATCCAGATTTTAGTTTTCTTCCATCATGATCGTGGATAAAAAAGCTTTCAATGTTTAACCTTTGTATTGATGTACGAATAAAAAATATAAAATATAATGAAAATAAAATAAATAAATTTGAGGCAATCTGAGTGGAGTTACGCCCTCGTAGAAACCGCCATTCAAGCAACAGGCCCATTAAATATTTTGCACTTTCGCGGCAAAAAAGAGCGCGCGAACCTCACTTGGGTACTCAGTGCTCGTCAAAAAATATATCGGTTGGAATTTCGGTTAAATTTGATTTATACTTTGACAGTAGATTACATATGGAGATTAACACAAAACTGTATTAAGCGTTACTTGCGTTACTTGCTCACTCAGACACGCTAAAACCTTTTTGAAACAGAAATAAATGAGAAAGAGAGCTATTACAATAAGCTATTAAAAATTATAAGAGAGACATTACCATTGCTTTAACCATTATGTACGATAAATCACTCAAAACATTATTTTTAGAAATCTCTCTCTTACCAAAATGCATTTTCAATTACGAATAGGTATATGTATACCTTCTGTTAAATAAAATTGTTAGAACCTGAATCCTGATATACCTTTTCACCACTGAAAGCGCGGGAAAATTGATTATTTACCCGCAGTTCCACTCACGTACACACCGATCGTAGAAAGAAACTGACGTTTTTATACGCACTGAACAAAACCACCACACCCCATTAGCCCCGGAACTACAATATATTACCCCTAAGATTTAATTCGCACCCTTCTGGAGCGCGATCCTGCAAAGTGGCAAAGCTCATTCAGCGGCTATGAATTATTGAACGCCTCTTGATACTCGAGCTCCTGGATTAAAGGGATAAATAGTCAAAGTAAGTGTTTTATGGAAACATTGGCGCCAGACGGCAATTGTGGGGAATTGGAGCGTTTATTTGACTTTAATAACAAAAACTTGACATATTTTAGGACGTTGATGTATGAAGACAATGCTGAATGTAGAAAAAGCACGGCAGGTGTGTAAACGGAGAATTATTTGGCACTCAGTGCCCTGTCCATACCCGTGAGAGTCTTAGCGTGATCACATAAGTAACAGAAACTATATTTGTGTTATGAGCTAGCTTGTAATACTTGTATATGTCCAAAATTACTCTCAAATTTATACATTGTTTATAATATATATTTGTAATATATTATATATTTCTCAAATGAAAAGCACTATTCGTGACTTTATAATAATAATATGTGTAATAACTAATTATACTAACGTTTTTTTGACTGCCTCGTTGGTCGACTGGTTGCAAGCATGACTACTGACTGCCGATCGGAAGGTTCTGGATTGAAATCCTGGGTCGGGTGCTATTCGATTTTTCTAATTTAAAATATTAGTAGTGACTCGTGTCTGGATCTGTGGCCGGTATATGGCAATAGGCTCACCACCTATTCCATGGAACCCAAACGTAACTGATGAAACGTGGGAGCGTACTACACTCTTCTGCCTACAGACGTGATGTTACGTTACATTTTTTTATTTAATATTGCGCTAAAAACAACAAACAATACTCTCAACAAAACAAGATCTTACTTCCAGTCACAGATTTAAGGTATGTCTCAATTTATGTCATACTTAATTTTAACAAATAGTATGAGTACTAAAACAAATATAAGCACAACTTGATCACGTCTTATACTAAGAAAGTAAAGCACAAAAAGGCTTGAATTTAACATTACAAGAACAATTTTCCGATACAAAGCTTCATTCTGCAGGAGTAGAGAGATCTGTGGAGTGGCATGGCTCAGTCATCGGCTATGAATTATTGAGCAACACTGACGCTATTGAATTAAAAGGACTCCCGGGCAGCGGTTTGAACGAATCACGTGTGCGTTCAACACAATATGTTGAATAAACTCATCACATCCCAATAATGGTGATATTATTTAATTTTGGGAACGTTAACCCAGTCTGCTTTTATTATTAAGAGCTGCATAATAATCTTATTAAATAAGACTAGAAAAATTAAATATCATGTCGTTTAATAATATTACATCATTAATTAACATGACATCATTAACTATAATAATATCATGTCATCAACCCGTCTATACACTGAGGGCCATTATCACGATCATCAACCTATTTCCGCCCACTGCTGGGCAAAGGCCTCTCCCAATGAACGCTGTTCTGCACTTTCATTGTCCGGTTTGTGCAAGTATTCCCCGCACTGGGAAAGCGATTTGAAAATAATAATCACTTGAATTGTTGAAGGGCAGTAAAAATAAAAAAAAACCTTGAGACAAATCACATATGACCATTTGCTAACTAACTACTAACTACTAACCAGAACCATCGCTATGGTAACCAGACAGCTAATACTAATATACTGACTTCAACTTCTGTATAATTTTACTTTAATATTTGTTTAAAGGCAAAAAACAAGTATCCGCCCTCATCACACAAATGGATAAGAATAAAACTCAAAACCCCGGCTTCATAATCAGTATGAACGATTGAATCAAAACCAGTGTACATGTCCTCGGTTCACTTTGAAACAGCCATTACCCGTGTTTATCAGACAGACGAGACATCGATCTGTGGAAACTTAAGTGATTAGTTTATTGATTTACTTGTGGTTTGTCGGCTATTGTCGCTGCCGATCGACGTACTTCCTAACAATCCCGAAAGTTTTCTCATTACAATACACCAGTGAAAGACACGAAGACATTTAATGAAATAACAAATAAGTAAGTACATATATGCTTTTATAATTTGAACATACTCTATAGGCTAGATTAACTATCTTGACCAAATTAGTTAGTATGACGGATGGAAGTGTCACAACAGCGAAACCGACAAGCGTTTAGAAACCGATAAATTTAGAAGAATTGCGTCAAGTTTGTAAAGATAGACATTTGACACTCGATAGGTACTCTCTGCCTACTCCGTGACGCACAATACATCATTACATGTTGATAAAATCTACTATGTCCTCGTCGACGTTCTTTTTTATCTTCATGAACAAACATTTCATTCATACATCTCATTAGTCGCAGTGCCTACCGACCTAATAAAAATCATGGAAATAACATAGAATCATTTGAACACCGTTGGCGGCCAAAACTCGACGTAATTGACTGAATTGAAATATTCATCGGAGGCTCTTTGTAAAATATTTTTGCCCGATCAGAGATCAATTCATGGCTATTTATTAGCGACGATATCGAACGAAACGCGCTCCATAAACACGTCTAATTGTAAAAAATGATGACGCTTTCAACATATGATGATGATGATGTTGTGTTTGGCTTGGCAGCATTCCTTTATATAGTTAGTTCTAAGAAAGTATAAAAATAGTCTAAGGAAAAGGGAGTCCGTACTTTATTACATTAGATACAGTGTCACCTGTTAAACAATTCTAGTCAATATTAAATAGTCATCGTTGACTTCACGGGAAAAGTTTCTCAGCATATACATAGTTTCAATAAAACTGTCCGCGTGAACAGTTCTTATTCTTCCCAAAGTAATACAAGGTTTGCAGTAAATTTATATGTATGTCAAATATTTTAAAGCAATATAAAGATATTATGAAATCTCATTTTATCAAAATGACCAAAGATGCTATATTTTGAATCAAATTTTATAAAATAAACATGTACTAAGTTATGTAGACTTTCTGAATTTGTGCAACAAAATAATGTTTATAAAATGCTAAAGAAGTAAAATGCTTCAGAAATAATACTTCCTAAACAAATAACACTAACTAAAATTAATGGTAAACGTAGCGTAGGACGCCCTCCAGCTAGGTGGAGTGACGATATACGCAAAGTGGCTGACAGCGGTTGGATTCGAAGAGCTGAAGATCGAGCTCAGTTGCGTGCTATAAGAAAAGCCTATGTCCAGTTGTGGACGGAAGTAGGCTGATAATAATGATTATCATGAAATTTAATGCTAAACAAATTAGAGTGTAATGAAACGATCACGACTCGGACGACGACTAAGTTGTCGTTAGTGTTAAAACACGTGCCATTACCTCCGTTAATGAAGTTGTAACTGTCCGTTCTCGTTAAGTGAAATTGTGCTGATTTATTAAAATCATTATAGTCGATCAGAGTAAAGGAACCGAAGACCATTATAATATTATAAATTTTTCGGTCTGCCATTCGATTTCCAAGAAACCGAATTCGATATTAATATTCATTGGTAATTATATTTTTCATTATATTATATTATTCATTAATCACGTTTATATGAAAACTGAACACGCGAATCTGTTCGTTTCGAAATATTGAATAATATTTCTGATAACACACTATTATGTTAACCAAAATTGAATACGTTAAATTTATCTGGATACTCTCAATCGTTTGGGCTCTGCATGGTATCAGCCAAGTAGGATGACTATCCTCTTCTGCCTACATCTTCGGCGAAATACAGCCGCGATTTATGTAACAAATACAAATATGAATTTATGAGGATTTACTAATAAATCTGATTCAGCAATATACCAAGTATAATAAAAACACTCAGCAATCATATATCTTCTGCTAACATTAAAGTTATCTTTCGTTAGGAAGTCTTATATAGATTTATCTTTGATATTTATTATCAAACCGTCTTCGGGCAAGCATCCAAAGGTTACGCACTCCATCGAATTGCCAAGGATTGTACTTTCCAACTAGGGACTTGAGACGTTATTATATGTATATATTCCATCGTAATTATTGTACATGATTTTTTTTTATGATATTTTATATAATGAACAATGTACGAAATGAATATTTCGATATTTTATGTAATGAACAATGATCGTAATCTTTCATTAACTCAATCTTTCTGATTGACTTTCTTGATTGAATTGACTATCCTTTTTATATTTCACTGGATATCATTCGGCAATGAAAGAGGAGTCGGTATATACGAGTATGTACTCATCCATTTGTTTATTGTTAGTCACTAAAGACAACCCGTGATCTAGCCATATGTTTGTTGCTTTTTAACATTTTTTAAGCACACACACACTATCAGCCAGGCGTCGTCCACTTCTGGAGATAGCCCTCTCCAATACCACGCCACTAAGCTCGATCTTCAGCTTTAAATTTTTTAAGCATCTAATGGGATTTACATAACACGAAATTCAGATACTTTATAGTCTGTAAATTTTTTCTGATTTTCGTGTAAATAATATAGCGTGTTATCACCAAAATCAAGGGTTTTATCACTTTAAATGATAATACGTACAAGACCGCAGTTGAAGTAGTCGAACTATCAATACAATTGCTTGTTGGCGTGTACGTACAGACTCCTTGACGCCGCCCCATCTCGTGACGTCACACCAGGACCATCTATCTCATTTTCATACATATTCACGTTGTCTGGCAACATGGAATATTATTCTTGGCAATTGCTGCTGATTTTCATAAGAACATTAATTTTTATACGCTCACAATACCCCGGAGCAAGGTCAGATTACATTATCTCTGATATTCAGTTTCGAAACAGCACTAAGTTGTCTCAGTTTTTTCTTTTATTATTTTATATACCGTATATTTCCGGTCTAATCCAATATATTTAAAAGATGTTTTATAACTTTCTCTGAAGAACACCCACTTTATAGGTCACTGAGAATATCTGTGTGAAAAAGCTTGCCACAACTTATACGTTGGTAGCACGACAAGGGTAAACCTTATAATCACGTGGTTTTCAAGTCCGTACTGTACTACTTTATCATAAAGAGAGTTTGAGCGAGATTAACACGCACAGCCAAATATATTCGGAGAACTTTACTTTAATATATTACACACACATACATAATATAGGGATATTTATGTTGCCTCTGGCGCCCAAAGGTCTGGCGACTCTGTCACGCGAAGGCTTAGCCGCGCTATTCAACGAGACGGTGCCGCCAGTGTTTTGGGAGCCATCACTCACACGGACGTTTTAGATGAAGCATTCCCATTATAAATGTTTTTTTGTTACTATTTTCATTTTAAATACGAATATATATGTAGGGCAAGTTTTGCAGCTCGTCATATTTATTTTTGTGTTGTGTGTATTTAATGAAAAACTAATGATTTGAATTGAAAGCGAAAGTAATTTCTTAGACACGTTCTGTCTCATGAAATTTGTTGTCAAGTAGAATATTTTAAAAGTTAATATGCGGCGCACGAGTTAATAAGTTGAATTATTGAAAATCACGCCGCCCCTCGCGTCTCGCGCACGCATCATTGGATATTCTCATTTTGTCAACCTGTTCTCGGCGAGTTTTCTATGAAACTTATGATAACGCATCAACGAAAGCGAGTGCCTATCAAGAAGTACTTTTATCCGAAGAACAGTATAAAATAATCATTTATGTTATTTCATATCTATAGCCATTAAATAAGATAAGAATACTTTTACGTTATAAAGGTCATGGAATGGAAGGGAATGAATTCATTGGAAAACTATCAAAAAGATATCACACTAAACACGCAGCTGGGAATTACATTACATAGGGCAGCTCAAATCTTTAATAAAGAACTTCTTAACTGAGACGTTTACCAAATCACACATCCGTAGTACCAATACGTTTTAATATCATCGCCAGATACTGGGGAATTTCCAAGGAAAAGCAATGGGCCAATAATCGACTGTCACAGGGATAACATAGATATACTTTTGAATTCCCCGGCGTAGACGTTTCATATTTCTATATGATAAATTATTACCCACCCGAATCTCGATGATATGATGCCCTTAAGGGAAGGGTGAAGCAAGGTACACTCCGAAGTTATAAGACCAGTGTATGGGAGGGCGTCATAAATACCCGCGAGAGATTTATGCGGGACCCTTTAATCTTTATATTCTAAGGGTTTATTCGCGTAAAAAGCCAGATACTTTAGTGAACATTGGATTTATATATGGATGATTTTCAACACTTTCCAATATTTTATTACGATCAGATTGTTTTGTTATAAAATCTACCATCGTCATCAACCTATTCCCATCCACTGCTGGACATAGGCCCCTCCAATAGCCCACCGCTGAGTCTTCGCCGTCGTCAGTTCTTCGCATCCAATCACCCACTATTACCAGTTGCTTTGAGTATATCGTCACTCCATCTAGCTAGAGGACATTCTTCGCTACGGTGGGCATGGCGTGGTCTTGGCATGGCGTGGTCTTCACGTCTATAATTACACACATCTGTTCCAACGGGTATCTATACGAAGTGTATAATTACGTGAAAATTTCGAAATGTAATACAATAAACTCGAAGACAAATAATTTACGTTTATAAAAATGTGATAGCTGAAACTACAACGTTAGTGTTAATTATGCTTTATTTTTTAGGACATATACACACATACACGATTGACATACACATATACACGCATACCTATTCAGTCGATTATATTCTATTTTAAGTTTTCAGTTAAAATAGATGTATGTATGTATGTATGTACGAGTATGTATTGGCAAAAGCAATAAAACTCGTAACACTAGTTAAATCTTACAGTTATCTTACCTATACCATCATATTATTTGTAACCATTAATTTATTTTATGATTTAAGCATGATTTAAGCATGTTTTTTTGATGTAAGCATGGCATATTGAACTCTTAATGTTCTCATGCTGAGCGGAGACCTGTGCCCAACAGAGAAGCAAAGAAAACGCAGATGATATGGACTATTGGTAGTATAAATCGAGCTATTTCATCCTTAACCCATTCAATCGATATCAAGAAGGACGATCAAAGAAAACACCGGCAGCCCTTAGAGAGTTATACAGGAAACCACTAAATACATTATAGGGAGCTATTCCGTTGATTGAGTGTTCGAGACGTTTGCGGGGCAAGGTTTTAGTGGCCGAGTGATTAGGGATGAATAAGTTAATGAACAGTTTACGCATTCTGCATGCAACAACATGAAATACTTACACAAAAATTACGAAACCATAAACGTATGTGTGTAATATTATTAATTGTAAATACATACTCGTTTTAATATACATATTACATGTACATATGTAATATATTAATACGTATTTTATGTAACACCACGTAATTTTATTTATGTAGATAGCATATTGAAAATTTTTCAGAAGGGCTGATGTTTACAAAATTAAACGCTTACGCTTTGAATTGAAATAAGCCGTAAACAATATCAATCTGTAGCACGACCGTCTCTATCGACTCTAGCGTCTCTACATTCGTAAGACTTGTACGTTAAGGAATATTCCAAACATCGTTTGCACAAGTGGTGTAACGTAGCCCAGTAATTGACTTAGCCCCGCCTTAAGAGCTCGCCGCCCACGCAAATCCCTTTGTGCCCTTATTAAATTTCGCAAGGAACCTTTGAAGTTCGTAAAGCGTTTTTCTGCAGGAAATGTTACGAATCCATAGGAATGTACTTTTGAGAACTGACACTTAGTGTGTTTCCTTTTGGTTAAATAATACTTTCTCGAAGGTTGCCTTATTAAAGGTGTAGTAAACATCGTGAAATTTGACAGATTTCACGATGTTTCGGTACACATTTTTTTTTGCTACTACTACTGCTATTATCTGATCGCAGTAGTCTGTGCTTACCTTAATTTAATGTCAGAGGTATAATTGTTCGTACCTACATCATAGTCCTTAATTAATAAAACTGCATTTGTAAGTGTCGTAAAAGAAAAATATAACAATGTACATTTAATTGTTTAGAAGCAATAATAGACTCTTTGGGACAAATATCAAGCTGATCAGCATTCCCAAGATTATTGTCATCATCATCTCCGTGTTTGCCGATCAATTGGTACGAGTATTATAAGGTGTATGGGTTCCCCCGTGGTGTTGGCTTTTACTATAGTACTGAGTTTTCTTTGTCAATAACGCTGATATTACCACCGACAATTGACAGCGAGAAGATTCTATCATCTGTAACAAGTGCATAGTTATTAAAAAATTTGACGCTTAATATAACCTTCACAAGGTATCCATTGACCAAAATCAAAACTTAAATATGTTGAGCGATTTATGTTCGTACCATTTAATTTAACTTTCTTGATTCGTGCGATTGTTCATTGAAGCTTTTCTTCATTCATTGATTTGGTTTTTCGGTGATAGGATGATGGGATGCCGATCTAGACTGGCTTCAAAAGTTCGAAAAATATGCGCAATGGCGTTTATTAGCAAAGTGTTAGATACATACTTACATATTATGTCCAGTAATGGACTTTTACAGGCTGGTTATGATGCTAATGATTTTAATTTCACAATACTTACGAATAATTCACAACCCCCGGGCTTTGCTCTGATACACCGACAATCGGAAGCCATAAAACGTATTCACGGGGAAGTATCATCTCCAAGGATGTCATATAGATTTATACAGAAAAGTCTTTCAAAGGAAATGAACAAGGAAGGAAATGTAATCAGATCTCCGATTCCATGCGTCAAATTCTATTATACTCAGAGTATTTCTAAGGTGCTTTGGTTCGGGGTGAGATTGCGAGTATTTAATAGCACTGAGTATTAATAGAATATTAGGGAGTAACGTTGTATGGATTGTAGAACTCGCTATTTGTGTACATACTGGCGATACGAAAGGTTACAATAAATGTTAGTGAACAGTTGGTCTGGTGGTTAGTGAATTTAACCGCTGAGGCTAGGGTCGTGGGTTCGAGTCCTATACAATACAAATATTTATATACCTAATAATTATTATTATGTGTGATACTAGCCGCATCCTAGAAAAATACCAACTGCGATAATACTTGTTGAGCACTATAACTTACACTTATTAGACTAATAGACTATTAAAGTCATGTTAAAGAGTAACAATTAATATGAACTTTATTTTCCTACATATAAAGTTTTATATAAATTAGTTAATTGAAATAACTGACACTGATAATCGTTTTTCCATGGTTCTGTTACGAAACAAATTTTAGCGAATAACTGTCAGTTTTCTGCTTAACTGAAATTCATATCCGCCTTCTTATAAATAAACCATCGTGGTACACAATATTTAATATTGTAATATACTGAGTTGCGCCGGATAATGGAACGCGCATTAATTAATGGAACCAAATTATTTAACAAAACCAAGGCAGCCATTGCCTTATCGAGATTGACAAGAAAAGAGCGAGCGAAGAGCGAATACATTCTCGTATGTCGGCTCGCGAAATTCCAAATTAAGGTTTTTCATTCATTCCACTTTGCTGACGTTATATTAAATTGCAAAGAAGTATTAACAGCTCCTTAACTGTTCGTAATTTAACTTTGGATTTTGCTTTATTATAAAGCCGTTCAACTGTTTTCATCATTATAATTAAGTCATCAACTTAATTGTAAAAATGTTATGTGACTTTACTACCGAACAGTACTTTCGTAGACATTATAGTCGTATTATCATGCCAGTAATTTTCTTGTTTCTTTGTTTATAGTATATATCAATTGGGCGTTGTTTTTATTCGTGCTGAAATCGTAGCTGCGAATGAGTGTTCTTTTCTTTCGTTCTTTTCATTGAATAATTACGTTTCGTTCAAATATCTTCACAGTCATCCTTAGAATGTTTGTGATCAACAGGCCGTCGGTTTACAAGTTTGTAGATATACATATATCCGATCTTGTTAATCAATACATTATAAAAATTAACCCCTATTACGATGACAGCCTAAGTAACATCCGAAAGTGGGTAAAGATCCTAAATGCCGCTGAACTTTTCAGCGTAGCGAAGGACCGAAGGAAATATGCGGAGCTAACTGCAGACATTCACTAGTTTGAGAGGCACTAAGAGAAGAGAAGAGGCGACGACAGCGGGAACCCTGTAAAAGATCAATAAAACCTTTAAACTCCAGGTCTACATCACGTCAACTTCCTCCTAAAGTCGGTCTATACACAGGCAAGTTACCCTAACTACGCTGTTTTGATCAGAACAAAAGAACACGTTTTTCTGTTTCTTACAAATATTATTATTATCACTGTGAAACAGCTACTAGAAACGTCCAGAAGAAGTTAACCAATCTATTATAGAAATGGATGTTATGATTTTTAACGAAATCTAAATATTACAATAATTTGGGAGAAAATCCGATCTCCAATTTGTTTCACCCTTTTTATTTACTTAATAAAATCTCTTGTTTCGACAATTCTCAATTTATATTTAAAGAGTCATTGAGTTTAATTTGAAACGATTGTTCTTATGATTTGTTTTACTCTTGGACCCTAACAATGAAAGCTATTAATAGACTTAAAATTGAAAAGTACTTACTTCTTTTTATAATTTTGGACTCTGTTGGTCGGTTGTTGTTAATATGACCAATGTACGTAACATCACGCCTGAAATGTAGGCAAAGAAATCCCAATTGGTGATTAGCGTATTGACACTACTGGAAATTTTAAGATAGCAAAACACACTAGTAGCCTTCCCGAGAATCGAACCTGGGCGGCCTATCGAACGGTAGTCACATCGATCAACGAGGCAGTCATCTAACATTCAAGGATGTTAAGTTTAATAATTTAATCGCTTCTTCTCCACGTGTTACCGGCCTATCTCTGTTCTACATTTATCATTTCTTTTTTTGTTAAGTTTAATTAACGTATAATACAGAACTACAGAATACGTAATAATAATCGACATTACAAATAGCATACACAATAATGGAGGCATTAAAAAGAAAACGCTTATGAGAGCTTCTCACGGCAAGGTATAAAGGAATGATCACACGTACACATAGTGTTTACACGTATTATTTATTACATCTTATAACACAATAGCATAATACTTGTACATCATACAGCTGTACTTATAGATCGCTTCTTCTCCACGTGTTACCGGCCTATCTCTGTTCTACATTTGTCATTTCTTTTTTTATTTATCGGCTTGTTATATCGCAAAATAATCAGTCATATTTATATGTGACGTTCTATACATAGGTAGAACTTATTTCTTATTGATATGTTTTAAAGGTATATAATATTTATAAATATATCTATTATTATCGCGTATCTATTATTCTGAAATAATCTTTATTTTTATAGGGCGCAATGCCAAATATTTCATTCTTCCTGAATCCTTTTTAATTTACATATGAAATACCCTGACATAATATTAAAAAGCAACTGCTTTTCTGTGAAGAACACTAGTACGTAACGTGCTGGACAGGTGTGATGAATGGTCCGCACTGCCAACTTTAAAGTCCATCCATTATCCAGCTGTTTTCTTACACATTTACATTATGTTGCGATGCATAAAATGTGTAACGATTATGGCTGTAATTAATAATAGTAATTGGGACAAGTCACATTCGATCATCGGACTACAGATTGGATAGAAATTGTGATGGCAAACAGCTGTTAATAGTATAAATATAATATACACTCCAACTAGGTGTAGTGACGCTATACGCAAAATGGCCAGCAGTGATTGGATGCGAAGAGCTGAAAATCGAACTCAGTGGTGTGCTTTTATAGAGGCCTATGTCTAGCAGTGGACGGAAGTAGGCTGATGATGATGATGATAAACAAATATTACATTTCATCAATCGAATATTTTTGCTTATCACACAAACTCCAGTTTGAGCGTTTAGAGGTTTAAATCCCGGCAAGAACTTTGTTAAGCACACACAACGTTAAGTGCCGATTTAAGGAAAACTCGCTACCGAAGGAAAACATCCTGAATAAACTTGGGGCACCTTAGAGTTCTCTCAGTTTTCTAAGGCGTCTGAAGTTTACGAATCTGTATTTGGTCCGAGTAAGATTTTAAACTTATCGTTCCCCGTTCCCAACAGTGGAAAGAAAGAAAGAGTTCATTTTGGTAATGATGGTTTGTAGGAGACTAATAGTAAACACTAAATTTTAAGGTTTACATGTTAATACACATATAGTCAAAAAGGCTTTGAAATCTATAAATAATGTTCTATACCGTGTATAAACTCTGTTCGACTCAAGTTTGAAATTCAGCTCGTCAAGAAAGCGCAGTTGGGTCTTAAGATGGAACACGCATGCCCGGAAAAACCACTTCTTAGAGGCGCCCTCCGATACACGTTTTTTAAACTGCAATTATGTAATATTTTAAATTAATGCAGATGTGAAATAAAATGTGAATAATTAGCCGTGGAGCGTGGTGATGGAGCGGTTATTAAGCTTCCAAGTGTGGGCCATTCGTCAAGCCTGTCGCTGCGCACAAAGCGACCGCTTGCTAATTTCCACTACCCTGGCACTGACAGAAAAATGGATCTGAAAATAAAAAACTGAAGTATCAGCAACTTCGCTCGTACAATTTAAATTTTATTATTACCGTTAGTATTACTAGTTCTGCATATTATGTTAATGTAATATGACCTCTCTAGTTATTATTATTACTAACATAGTGGTATTAAACGGTGTATGACGCGACTGCGGTGCGCGGGAGCTCATGAAAAAGGACCTCGGATATGCAATATCATGATATGAGGTAATTGTATATAAAACTGATATTTAGAAACATTTAAAAACTTAAGTCTATTATCTGAATAGTGTATACATAAACGAATCCTATCCACGATTATTCCAATCCTCTCCTGCGACGAAGAAAACATTTTATGAATTATTTATATTTCGCCCTATACACCTTGCTTTTATTTGTACCCTAGAAAAGAACCGGGTCAAACACTGAAGTGTGTTGCTTCTTGAAACTGAATCGAAACATCTCGAATTCAATATCTGTACCTACGCGTCGGCCTTTAAATAAGAGAGATTTCAAAGTGCTCGTAAAGAAGTTTCGCCTCGGAAACTTTAAGCACATAACTGTATTATCCATCTACAAGATATTTCAAACTTACTAAAGTTACCTTTGTACCTTGAAGGGTCCGTCCTCGAGTTCAGACCCACAAAGCCTAATCCCAACACTTCTAAATCCATTAAACTCAGTTGAACTTTCTTTAGCACACACTACGACCTTAGCGGTGATTTATGTTGTTTTTTAGGGTTCCAGCAAGTAAAAGACACTATATTGTATTTATTTAATGTGAATGAATATTAAAATTTATTCATCGAAACTCTGAGAATGCTGGGTTCCTACGTGATCAGGTCCGTCACGGATACTGGAAAGTGATTTACACTACAAGTTTTAAACATGAGGTGCAGCGGTTTTAAAGACGATATTGACTTTGCTGTGATGCCTTCTTGACCGGAAAACGTATTTGTAACATCTGCCTGCCGAATTTGTCTCTCTTTTATCGACGATCTTTTTGCTGTAGTATTAAACAACATAACTTACATTATTTTTAATATTTCGCCATGATTGATTTACAAGGTAAAAATCGATAATGAAGATTAATCACAAGAAATGATAATAAATTCGTTAATCACAAAAATGCATGTCTACTAAAAATATGAACATACATATGAATAACAAACTTCTACTAATATAATATTAATTATGAAAAGCGGACAGGAAATGGCTCGTACATGTAAATACATATATATTATGTACCTACATTGTATGCTGACTTTAATCAAACAGTTTCTTTCTCATAGGAGCTGAGCATATCACCCTCATTAGATATTTATCTAACAAAATATGACAGCTACCACACAAGAGTTCCGTCGTTTCAAAGATATATACGCAAACATAACAATTTTCAACGCATATGACGAAATTTCAGAACGGAACCCACCTATTGCAAGTCATTCGCGCTTAACAAACTTTCCTCATATAATATTTCTATCTGTACACTGGTAAATAAACAACTTTATATTCGTCGCATTCAATTGTCTGAGAAACTTGAGTACGAAATTTCGCCGAACTGTTTTGTGATCACTTACGACTGTTTTTAAAGATATTTGATACATATTCTCGGTCATGGCAAAAGGCTCACGCCCTATTCAATGAGATGGATAACGTAACAGATGAAATGTAATACATACGAGTACTTAGAGTACGCAGAGGAATGAAATACGCATTCCTCTGCCTACTTCAGCGAAATAGAGGCGTGATGTTATATAATGTCAATACAAGGGCTCTAATGCAAGGTAATGTTTATATGTCTGATTCGTAGAATCATAGAGAAGAAGAATTTCTGTTCTATTTACGGTTTTGACTTTGGTTTTGAGTATTTTACGAGCTCAGTGGTTTATTATCCGAGACTCCTTGGTTTAAGAGTGGACGGGAATAGCTAGTCATGTTGATGATGACGACTGAGTTATCTTTTGACATACTTGTACGTTAGTAATAGGAACGATTCAAATTTCTATAGTCCTATAGCAAATTCGATGCTCCGGCTACATTATACTTTGTCCTCAAAGAAACTGAACTAAATGCATACATAACGCTGAGATGTCACTGACGCCACTAGAACTAATATCTGCGCTACATTGCGAATGCGATCAAGTTTTAGACGACGTCACAAAGTAACATAAATGTTGCTTTAGGACAATCGAAAGAAAGTTGTTTTTCTTACCTCCTTTCCTCCCTCCCGTTTTCGTATCCACACTTCGCTCCAGAACGCACTTCTCAGAATAAACGTAGATAACTATTTCCTTGTGTGTTCTTACAAATACAGTAAAGGGTTTCAATACTACGTTTTGCTAGAATTTTTATTGTTTAAAGATTTTAAAACTGCTGTTTTATGCCAATATACGTAAGAAATAGGATTATTTGTCATATCGATGATGCAGCAGTAACGCGTTCTTAAATTAATTAAGTACTGTTGTATATACTCATACCTACTTCGTTCAAAAACACTCATTAAACATTTAAATAAGATAACGATCTTAAGAAAAAAAAAATTGAAACAAATAAAGGATGTACCAACGTCTGAAATAAATTGTTGTTTATATTTTTCCTGAAAAGATGAAGAACGAACGCCACAGGATCAGTCAAGATTGAAAAGGCATGATAATGTTCTTTAAAATTTACATTTATTCGCAAACTCACGTTTCTCAGTTTATTTTAAGGTTAAAACATCAATATCTTCTTTCCACTATCACCATCCGTCCACTATCTATCACTATCCGTAAAGTACCCAGAAGTTACGAGAAATTTTAGAAAACAAAAGTAACAATGCGAGTAATTTGTCAATTTATCAGCCCACGTGTAAATCCTTAAAGTATGTGTGTCGTAAATCTCCCAGTGCGATCACTATTCGGATAACGTCAGCGATAAGTCTGTGCTGTTTACGTGTGACTGGAAAGGAAAAATAGGGTTTATGAGCGTTAATTGTAATGTTTTATGATAAAAGTTAATTTAGATCGATCAGTGGAGTTGATCATTTATATTTTAGTTAATTGCATTAAAATATAGGTCCCTTTCATCCGACTTACCATAACTTAAAAAAACAATAATAATCGATTATACAAGCTCTACGCATAGACCTCGCTAAGCCGATTCTATTCCGTGTTATGTTTAATAGTTTGGTAACATTACATTTAAAGATTCAAGCACAGTGAATAAATATTATTTAAAAAATAAACACAACTCGCTATCATTGTTTCTTGCATTCACAATCTTTTAAATTATCGGCCGTTTCATTATTTCATTAATTTGACAACTCTATATAGCAAAGTACTAAAAACTCTCGTAATGAGTTGATTGTATCTCATGATTAATACCCACAAGAGAGAGCGTCGAGGGATCCTGCCTACCTACTGGCGGAATCGTCCGATAGGTTATTTATTATTAATAAAGTAGAACGCGATTTTTCCCCCAGGAGCTCGGGTATTTCTGGGAGATAGTCGTGTTTATTAGCGACCTCACTTTCTGCGTACCAAGTATTAGTTTCGACCGTATATGTATTTATGCAAAATTAACCGTAACTCATGGGCACTATGCGTAGCGGATTTGTGTGGCTAGATCCAAAAGGCGCGTAGTCATAATATAGATGGAGATAGCCATTAAACTGTATTGGTCAACAACGCTGGTCACGATCAGTATAAGTCACCATCAGTAACAATAATTCTAAAACGTTTTCGTGCTTCCAGGTCAATCAGTCAGTTCAGTTCAACTTGTTACAGTTAAGTCACAATCGATAAACTTCAACGGAGACCTTATATGCAGTTCTAAAGATATCCATTCGGATTGGTTAAACACTAAATTTTGTCTCCACAGACACATATGTAGAGCGCCTTGGTGGAGTATGCTCCCGACCTCGCGATGTTGTGTCAAACGAATGCTCAGCAGTGTTACCTAAAAATATTAAAACAAGCTAGATTAGTCTAAGATATTAAAGATTTTTATCGGTTACTGTAGGAAAGCGCGGATTACTCACAAAATATCAATATACTATCAGTCATGGTTAACCTTAAATAAGTAGTGGACAAAAATATTGTTTAATATCTAAAACAAATGAGTAAGCAAACATTATTTTTAGCCTAAACTGACAAATATTTTCTTATGGCCACCACACACTGATCACACCTAAGATATTTATTTTAAATATCTGTGAATAGAAAGTTAAACACTATACAAATAAAAATACAATTCTAAAAGACAGACTTAAACTGAAAAGAATGACTGGACTAGATAGACAAAATTGGTATAAAGCGTTCAAAAGTAAAGTTGCAAAAAGTAAAAAGCTCATTTCGATTGATTCGCTATTTAATGCGAAATCACTCTGAAACTTGCTTGGTCTATTCAAAACAGTTTGAAACCAATTAAATCTATTTAAAAATGTATTCAATGAAACTCCTGGAGTTTTAAGCAGTAGGAATACTTCTAAACTAGTCAATATAATAATATCACAAGATAATTTCGTGCAGCAATAAGCGGTAAGAAATGTCCGCGTTTGTATTAAGAGCTAATTCCCATTCATTTGAGAGCACCCGCTACTACGCGCCGTGACCTGAAACCCAAAGAGTAACGTGTAATACAATCTTGAATTAACATATTGTCCGCGACCAAAATATTCTTTTTTTTTAAACTATTAGTTATTAGAACGTCTTTTTCCAATTACAGCCACAGGTACCTTTAACATCACTTGAACTGCAGTCTGGTTTTGAGTGGCACGCAGAATACACTGATACACACTTTTAACTTCTTTCTTTACAAAATATATTGTTTGTCATACGACTGCCACCTATAAACTTTTACATCCCTCAAGGATCTTCTAATATACGAGATGTTATTAGTTTAACAGACCTCTCCAAGCGCTTTTAATGAATAATAATATCCTCACCTTAAAACGCTCCGAAAATACCTCAAAAAGGAGCGCATATCATATTAAACAGATGCAACATACCAATAAGTATGTGAACTAAATAATACACACTCACAAGTCTTAACTAGGTAGGTGATAACTTAGATGCTAACTTTACTCTGTTCCCAGGTGAATCAAATACATACTATTGTACTATAAAGTTCACTTTGTAAAAAAAAACAAAGGATTCGAGTACCGTCCCCGGCGATGAGTGCGGTGCTCTGGAAATTAGACGCCACGTTAAATAGCCTCTTTTTTATTTGTAAAAGCGCAATTCTCTATTGAACAATACCAATTCCAATTGCCCGCATTCTGAAACCCAGTTTGAGCAGTCCAAAGAGTGCTCTATTCAAACCCAAGTATGGATAGATTTTTATTCACAGAAGTAATAATAAGGGTAATAGTCTGACCGATATCGGCCAGACTCGTCTGCTTTTTCGTCGATTCTGTTGATGTGTTTTCATATGGTTATAATAATTCTATATTCAAAGACAATCGTGAGGGATACCAACAGGTTTACAGTAAAATACCTCAAAAAGGAGGGCATTCCGTAGGAAACATGGGCGCAGCAAACACGATGTTGACAATACAATGCTATTACTAGTACCAGCGCGCCAAGATTTCCTTCAAAGTTTTGATTGAGGGTAACAATATTTTTATTACAAATCATCATCAACATCATCATCATCAGCCTATAGCTGTCCACTGCTGAACATAGGCCTCCCCTAGAACGTGCCACTTTGTTCGATCCTCTGCCTTCCTCATCCACTGTCTACCGGCGATCCTACGCATGTCAATACTATAATAATCTATTACAAATAGAATACCCTAATTTGTATAACTAAAAATAGAAAAAGAACCGTTCAAGGATAATTGTTTTAAACGACATAACAAAGAAATATTTATTATTCAGTAAAGTATTCCTCCTATTTATTGTTTTCTTTCACCTACTATTTCACGGGACGTATCACATAACCAGTGAAACATGGGGGTGTTATAATTCTCGAACTACCCCTTCGGGGAAATACAGGCGTTGTGTTACATTATTATTTCAGTAACACAATTCCGGTAAAATTCCGAGAATATTCCCTGTTCTTATCATTAGAAGCTTACTCTCATTTGTTCGACCAGCCGCAACATTTTGACGTGACTAGATTATCAAAGGCAAAACCGTGTAGGTGAACTCTGACATATTGTCCACGTCCGAAGGCCATTATTATTGCACGGAACGGTTTTTGTTCGTGTTCTATCTGCGGTTACACTTTTTGACATTCTCTGCTCAGCGTATATTAAAACAGAGCTAATTTATTATCCAGATTTTTATTTATATTTTTACAATTAAACAATAACCCTGTCTGCACTAAAGCAATACGGTTATATGCAAATTTAAATATGAGTTTGAGATGAGCTGAGAAAGACCCGTCAAGGAAAGGTTAATTTTACACTTGTGGAAGAATAACATAGATTTTAAATTCATAGAGGATCAAGCAACAAAAGAAACTATATTTAAAATCTTTGTTTTTTTCTGAAAGATGCGTTTTCAGGTTGCACGTTTATACTGACACAATCATCTCGATCCTCAAGAGCAGCAAAACCTATTAGCCAGAATCGATGAGAAATGAAATTATTACTGTTACCGGCTGCTATCATAAAATCATAGTAGTATACCAACTGACCAATTTTATTAGTAGTCCTATCCACAAATACTAGTCTTACTATTCCACTGTAGATGTCCACGGAAGACACCGGCAACTTGTTGGATAATTTATTTATCATGACTACTGCCACCTTGATATTCTCTTCACACTGAAAAAAGCTAAAATGTTGCTTAGGAATAAAAACACGCAGTTCGATGAGTCTCACTTCCCTTTAGGATGTACAATTTTAAGCAAAAATTGTTACAACTTCGATAAGGGATTCAATGTAAACATTGCTCACTTCTACAATGTTCACGGTATTGGTGTCTGATTTATGGAGATTTACTCTGAATACATGAATTCCTAAACGTATTGTTCAGCTGAAATCGAAGCGGTCTCTTGGGAACGAAACCCAGTGCTATTTTTATTCTATACTAGAGTTTCGCAAGAGAGACATTAGGAAAAATACATAGAGCAGGAGTCCAAGATTTAGTTAATTTCGTGAAACCTCGCCCAAAAAACTAATTATTTTCGCATAACCAGTAATGATCAGAGCATCCGTTTTCGATTGCAATACATGACCTCCAAGGATACGGCCGTGATATAAATATTTCCTTCTAAACTGTAAAGACTATATTTACCTTCCAAACTATAAGACTACAATAAGCACTGCGCATGAAGAAGTCCTTATACATTTCTTATACATAACAGGCAAAAAACCCGAAATAAGATGTCTCCAAAATCAAATAACCTTATAAAAATACTAAATTATAAAAGACAAGAACATAAAAGATAATTTGCTTTGATAAGACAGCTAACGCGGCAAATGTTGGCGATGAACAAATAGAGAATTGTAAGAATAGCTCGAGATCCCTTTCAATTCATAACTTAGTTTCCGTTCTCGGCTGACTTTAATCTTATATACCTTATTACAAGAGGAATAGAAACGATTTTACCGTAACAAATATTTAGATGAACTAAACGCTGTCGTAATAGAGGCTATTTTGGAACAATAATATCTTTAACCACTTGACTTCGTGAAGCTCACGGTCAAAAGCCACTTCGGAACTGTTGAATCAAAATCCGTTCGTTCGTTTTTCTTCTTAAATCGGTTTTGTTAAGAGCACTATTGGGTTCGATGGTTGGTTCAACCGGAAAACTTTTTATCATCCGATCACCCGATCAAAAGTAGTCTTTTAAATGTCTTATAAAACATTGTTATTATAAAACCTTTTTAATATCGGGCCGATTCAATGTCTTGTATTCAATAGCTATTACCACGTATAATTACCTACAAGTAATCTTTATTTATGTCCTTATTTTTTTTAGCTCAAATAAACTGACTAATTAACGGTCCCGCTAATTAGTACGGATTTTTATCTGCATTACGTTCGTTCAATCATCATCATGAATCCGCTTATCACATTTCATAGTCAGATACCATTCTCTACTCAGATTGGTAAGGATTGATAATATGTTCAAGTATATGACCCGCTGCACTAAACAAATACAAGTAAGCAGACTTTACCAGGATTTTAAGAACGTTATACACTATTCTAAGGTATATGCTTTCCTCATGATATGTTCTTTTACTATTAAGATGGTGATAGTTTGCCTTAAAAACGTACTTATTTTCTAAGTTGGAAGTACATGCCAGGATTTAAACCCTAGACGATTTTAAGAACGAATAAGATATTATCATTCATCATAATTATAATTTAATGGAACTTTTTATTTAAAAAAGAAACAAATAGTTACCAAAGACCCTATGAAGTTCGATGATTTACAAAACGATTCGAAAATACAAAAGATTAATTCAATACGTTCACTAAAAATAATCACAAAAGTTCAAAACACTGAAATAATCGGATTTAATAAAACATCTTGTCTAAATTTAAGTTTTGCTTATGTTCTCTTGAATCACTTCGAAAAATGGCGCGTATTTCTTAAGTTTTTATAATTACAGTATTCAGTGGCCCGACTAATTCTTTTGCCATTTAATTATATCATATGTCTATATTTATTGTAAATTCTTTTGAATAAGCGTCTATAAATTTCTTTTTGCTTAATTTGTAGTCTCTTTTTTTCTTCTTTCGTGTTAGTTCATCAAGAATAAGAAAAGATTTTAATATAAGTATGTGTACACTCTTATGCTTTCTTCTATATCTTCTTTATTGTTGTGCTGCGGTCTGAAATTGATCTGTCATATCACATTCTACTCTTTTCTTTCGTCGGTACCCATATTATAGTCATATTATGGCATGTTGACTGCCCCGTTGAACTAGTGGTTTCAAGCGCGACTGCTGAGCGAAATGACCTGAGTTCGATGCCCGTGACGCGCAAAGTATTACAAGGTTTTACAATAGCATGTAGTCTGGATTTGTGATCCCGTGACTGTCAATAGGCTCACCCATTCTCTTGAAAAATAAGCTGAAACTGATAAAATGTGGGAGTACTATACTTCTCTGCCTACCCCCTCGAGGAAATGCAAATGTGATGTTACACTTATAGGTGTGCACATTATGTTATATTGTACGCAGATCTTCAAATCGAATTATTAAAATGTTCACTTGCTTGGATATATAAAGTTTATCTACGCGATATTAGTCCGTTGCGCAGGGTCAACTGGAAACAATGCCGCTAGGCATTGTTTCAGCCCTTTGTATTATCGAATAAAAACAATATTTACTAAGTTGTACATCATAAAACATCTTTCATTTGTATAAATATTCAGACGAGGTCCTAATGGGTGTAATATCGAAAATAAATTTCAAACTCGACTCATTAATATCAAATTCCCTATAGATTAGTTGACTTTTATCAAGTTACATGATCTTCAGCTTTCAAAGTAATGGCGACGTAGTTTTAAAAATCACCAACTTGCTACTTTACCTATTAGTATAAGTATAAAGTTTTTAAGCTACTGTTCCTAAATCTGTATTTAACATGGGAGTCACGTAAATATTTCAAAATAGTTATGGTTTTTTTTTTCATATTTAATCACGAATTTCAGTTGAAAACTTTTAATACAATGAAAATGAATGAAAAATTGCCGACGCGTGCTGATGACAGTAATTTTTATAATCCACTGCCCGATACCGCAGTAATAACACTACGAGGTAAAGCTTGCTGTTCACACCTTAACAATATTATTTACTTCTTATTAAAAAGAGAGGCCAAACTAAAACCATGAATGACAATAGACATAAGTCTGTCATTAGGCTTACGTTAAGAATAAATAAATCATAATATTTAAGCCGCAAAGCAAGAGCAATAATTTTAACAATTTATACACATATTATCATTTTCTCTCTTATCGCTGATCACCTTAAATCAAAAGCTTGTCCATCGACAAAGGCCTCTATAGACTTCCATTTTTCTGTTCCCCGCTATCCTAATCCAATCTGGACCCGCAACTCGTTTGAAGTCTACCCGGTGTTTTATTTATTACCCTTTTCTGTAACCGAATGGTACAATAGAAACAGCTATAATTTTTATACCTATTGTTTAATATTCTCCTTTTTACCGGCACTTTACTTATGAAACTGAATGTTGTAGGACACCTACCAACTCCAAGGGGAAATTAAGAAAAAATATTAGTACCATAATGCAACTTAGTAATATGCATACATATGGCATAAATTGAAAATCAAAATACAACTAGAGAAAATTCCAATATATAGATGGCGCTAGCAGTGTAATATAATATTCATAATGTAATCATTAACAGAATTGCTATAAATGAGACATAAAATAAACATCAGCTTTAAATATTTGTTTCTATCATATCTTGAATGGAGTGAGATGTTAGACATGTGGCACATGTGAGACATGTCAGTTTTTAATCCACAGTGATAAATTAGGTGTTACTAAAATAGACGACTCGAAGAAATATCATTTTATGTCTGAATTAGTAACGTATTTGTACTATATTTAGCTCTATCTATATGTTTAGTTTTAGTTTTAATTTTATACATAAATAACAATTTTACTAACATTCCTACCTACTCGTACATTAAGTCAATCTAAGAAGAAAATACGAACTTCATTAAGAATATATCCACATTTTTTTAGCTTTTCATCGGTGACATTCTTTTAAACTTAAGACAACATCACACCTGTATTTCCCCGAAAGGGGTCGACAGGGAACAACAAAACTTCTTTCTTATAATAATATTCTTTCTTATAATAATTCTTATAATAATAGAACATAGTTCGAAATGTTATTTACTCTCTTGTGTTTTTTATAGCAATAAAGGCTTCAGAAGCTAACATGATGCCTCGTCTAAAATTCAAGCAGCAAGTTTTAAATGCAAGTTAGAACATCGCAACTCCGAGGGGTCAGTAAATGAGGCCGCTGGCTGCCCCAATAATTACATTGGCTCTTTGTGCGCTTCCACGTTCGCCATCCCTAACATAATAAACGATGCTATAACATTTCAAACAGAAACAAGAGCTATCTCTACTACTGGCTACGGCAAAGTGCTGTCAGGCACAATGGATAAACTACAATCAAATATTTTTCGAAAGCAAAAAAGGTATTACGAGTATTTGGAAAGGCGATACAAGCTTTTAATTACATTTCCTTTGTGATCTGCCTTACAGTTCGCTTTAATAAAAGTGGCTTTATAAAATTAGGAATAAGAATCTGGACTCGGTAATCCAAGACTACAACCCCTAAGACTCGAAGACTAAGTTAAACCTCCAAGTGCCTTAGTGTTTATTTTGTTATAAAATGTTACAATCGGGGGGCTATAACAAAACCCATCATATAAAATACCGTTTGTAACAGACTGACTAAACATCTATGCGGATTCCTTTATGATTAGCAACCTTAATTATGATTGTTATCTACTAGCAACCTTGAGTAAAAAACGAATTTATAGCTATTTCTGCGTTACTGTGCGCTGAATGTTTATTTTAATTGATATGTTTAAGTAAATAAATATTACAAACCAAGTGATTTTGAAAATGAAATTATACATATACTAAAAATTACTAAAAAGTATATCTATAATACTACTACTATATATAATACTACAATACCAAAAAGTATAAAACCATGAACAGCAGTCTTTATTAAAAACAGGGCGTGAATGTCATCAAAAATACATCGCGAGCGGCCATTGTTTACACTACGGAACCCTTACGCCCTTTATCATATACAATCTGTGTTTATTGCGCAATAATCAGGGCGCTGTCAACTGGGCTGACGGGTTTTCTTTTGTCGTGATGAAACAAATGAACGCAGCTACCCGTGTTCGGGTCAAGAACAGTTTGTTAACGTGCCACTACTGTTTCCGCGATGGAAATTTTTAGGACCATTTATGCACAATAATAAGGTTTGTAAACGCGCTTCAGAGGATATTATATGTGGTGTTGGCTAATAGATACTATTGCTGGACAAGACTGAAAGTTACATTTATTGTACTTGCTATTCGTCACGATTTATAGGCCAGGTCTCTGTTGTCAAAACATCTAATTTAAATACACATTCTTATATAGACAGTCTTATGTATATCTATATATAGAGCTGTGTGTGTCTGTGCATGCAGTTGTGCGTGTGTCAATGCGTGTGTGCGTGTATGTTACATATTGGATATTCTTGAATAAATAGTGTAAAATAATTTTAAAAAATATTTTGTGTTTACTAAATACATTTATAAACAAACCATGCAAAGCAAGGACATTGAAGTAATCGCTACAAGAGCGTTAATTTTATGAGCAGCGAATAAGTTGTATCGGAATTACAGGCCCAACTACTCCTTTCCATACTTAAGCACGGCACTTGAGTAACTCTAATTAACAGACGAAACATTCTGACGTATTACAGTTTTCATATTTAGCAGTACGTCTCGTTTTGGGCACCACTTCTATAAAATTGTTTAACAATGTACACCTAAATACTGCAATGGTCATTAATCTGATGGAAATATCATAAATGCTTTTTATATAAAATAATCTATGCAAACTAAGAGTGCCTGAAAAGCTATAGGTGCATGCTCAGCAGATCTGTACCAAGGATAAATATAGAATATAAATAATAGACTTATAAATATAGTTACAAAATGTTCGTAAATTTTATTTTTGCTAATATTGTTTTCGTTGTTTTTCTAATTTAATTTCCAGCATTAGCACGAAGTTGGCTTCTGTGTATGGCAGTAGACTCATTAGGCAGTAGTCAGTAGGCCTCTTATTAGATGGGACGAATAACATAAGTAGCAAAAATAGTGAATACTACACTCTTTTGCCTACCGCTCCGAAGATATATAGGCTCGATGTTATAGTATATAATTCTACTATCTTTTTCTTATCTTTCTCGCATTTTATTACTACCAGTTCAATTTTAATGTCGATCGGAAAAAATACCTATCTATTTGATTTCATTTTTCCAGAATTACCCTATTATTTACAACAGGTATGAAAAGCGAATTAATACACTAAAGAATGAAAAAGCGAAGCCACCGACTGGCACAGGTTAAGGGCTGGCACGCGAGAACATCCTATTAGATATCAACGCCATACAAATTTGAATCGTATTCCAATTACTGCAAAGTTAATATTACCTTGCAAATGTTCTACATCAAACAGTTATTTAACTTCACCTCGCAAATCTCTGCCAACACATTGATCGTTACACTTCTTTGACCACAGAGTACCGTATTAAAAAAAGTTCCGTTTTTTAGCTATGATTTATTTATATCATTACTAAATATATGTTTCCCTATATAGATTTATGTAAATAGGTAAATGAACAACTCTACGTAAAGTTTTTCTAGCGTCCTAAATTCTAATAGATCTAATTCCAACCTACTTGTCGCCACTATTCTGATTTACTAACTCCTACTTGACGTCACTGATCCTATACCGTACCGTACCTATACGTACATACATTCTACTATCCTAAAATACATTCATTTTGAAAAATTAATATTACCCGCTGTGATAGTAAAGGAAAACGTGGCTAGAAAATACACACCTTTGTATTCTCCATAATGTTCTCGTACGCGTGTTAAGTCTGATGACCCGTATGCAACTGACGTTACAGACTATAGCCTTCAGAAGTATAACAGGAGATCTTGTAAAAGAAAGAGAAAATAGAAGAATTGATTCCGGCTAAAACTAAAAACAAAGGCAATAATCAAAGGTTTTAGGGAGGTAAATGAGGCGATCGAACTGTAGTGGCAACCACACGTATGTAAAAAATTTTACGCTAGCTATAGTCCTGGAAATAGAACTATAACAATTTTCCTTTCTATCTGTTATTTTCTCTATGCTGTAGACTTAAGCCATAACAGTCATCGGTAAATATATTTGCCGTGTTCTGTAAGCGATATTCGACCTTATTTACTCATCAGTTACAAATACAGCGGCATCCTGATATTAATTATAAGGGTGTTGCTATACTGCAGCGAAATAATATAAAACTAATTGTATTCATGATAGTTTGAATAGCCCTTTTATGAGACTAGGACTAATTTCATACGACCGGACCGTTACCATCAACGTAAGTCCTTATCCATAAAAACGTTATAAAATTAATATATTTACTGTAACTATGTCATTAAACTTTGACCCAACACTTCGTTTCCAGGTCATGTTCTTATAGATCATACTTTGTTTGTTTAGACTGGACCAGATCAGTCCAGTCCAAACAAAACAATTATTGCTTTGGTTTTAATTATTTATTGTCACTACACATGGTCTATTATTGGCATTAACCTCCACCATGCCTAACGTCCGTACATACTATTGATAACTTAAGGTTGCATGAATTCTATATTACAAAAGCGTGAACAACACCAATATAATCGATCCCTTAATACCGCAAAACGGCATTAAACTTTTACTGTTCGTAACCAGCTCATTGTATTCTTCTGAACAGAATGTTTAAGTAACAATAAAAAGGCTGGACCACCTCAAATCGTGCCCTGCGTGCCCTAATACCTGCACCCAGGAAGACCTAATGACTGCCAGTGATGAGGCA
>DWME01000975.1:0-27958 GCA_018244795.1 Parelbella ahira ahira
TAAACAAGATTTATAAATTAGTTCGCCAAAGAAGTTTCACTTCTGACATGTGTACTTTGTACGCACGCATGTTTTTTCTATCAAGAAATATTCAATGCATCTACTTTTAATGACAATATAATATATAAACTATGTTTAAATGAGAAGTATTCGATAAAATTGCAAGAGAAATTGTTGTTTTCACAAAAATGTTATTATTATTACATTTATTCCTCTCTAACCTTTAGCGTGCCACAACTTAACAATTATCAGCTATATAATACCGTTACTTAGGGGTTGTGGCAACCCTGAGGCGAGATGCAAGGTGTGGGCGAAGTTGGTAATCTCCACGAACCATAGGTTCGTAGTATCGTAATAAATATCCATACGCTGACTGATTCTGTTATGGTTGAGAAAAATGAAATACAACAATATGCAGCAAAATATGCAGTTAATTTCAGAAAAATAAAATATCCATTCTAAAAAGTTACAACCATTCAAGTATTATCTAGGCGTAGCATATAAAAGTTGGGTGAGAATTGCATTGACTTTTAAATAAAGGCGATTCATGACAAATACTTGACATTTGATTTTGGAATACCTACTTTGATTTTATTATTGTTCATTTTATTCGCCAAATGTTTTAATATCCAATCTATTAATGTGCCATTTCTTCGCTCATTCTGGCGATAAAAAAATCGAAAAATATTTGGCTAAAATTAGAATACTTGTGTTTTGACATTTGACTAATAAAAACCGTTAACATGAGAATCGGTACAATAAATATCGTTATAGTAAGAACCGGTCAAATTAATAATCAGTAATATAAGAACCGTTAAAATAAAAGTCAGCAAAATAAAAATCGGTAAAAAATTAATACACATTGTACAAGTTTAGCGAATATTCTAGAATGGACAGGTTGTTATCCAATGGTTTGGATGAGTGTATCAGGCTGTCGCAATGTCGGTGGAAAAGAAAAACATGTGTTATGATGTCAACACGCCGGTTACGTTAGGCGGTAGTGCCAGTTGATTCAAATGTTGACATAAGGGATAAATACCTAACACACTTCTATTGCGGAATTTTATCTATATATGACATACTAACTGGGTGGCTATGATTACGAATGATGATGATATACCTATTTGCATTTAGTGGTTGCAAGCGCGACTGCCGATCGAGAGGTCCTGGGTTCGATTGCGGGGTCGAGTACTTTTGGATTTTTCTATCTTGAATTTTAGTAGGGGCTCGGAGTCTGGATTTGTGCCCAGTGCACGGCAATGGACTCACTGCCAATTTCCAGTTGGTTGCCAGATTTCACACGCTTTCGAAGACATTATGAGGGTTTCTAAGCTGTACAAGGTTTTCCTTTACAGTTTCAGCAAGTTTTATTTTATACCATTGGGACTGTAGTATGAATACAAATACATAAAAGAAAGTTTTCATTCAAATTATTATTCTATATCGAAAATATTCTTTTATTGCTCCTTTTAAAACACTTTATTTACGTACTGACAGCTTTTAAAGTTTATAGAATTTAAAACGTTCATGTGAGATACGAGTAGATACAAGTGATTACTTATTTAGTTTGCATGAAGAATACACCTCTGTACGTTAGTGTACAGATAAAACAACGGTTACAATACAAAATGTACTAACCGTGACATTAATTACTTGACCGATGTTCTAGCTGGCACTCCCCAGTAGCTAGAGTTGCGTTATTAACATTGAAAATTTACATTTTATTCAAGAGGTGTATCATTTTGTAATTTTAATTCAACTATTGCTCTTCGAGACGTGTCTGAAATATTTTTTGTATCTGCTTTATTGCCAAGAAAATAGCGAATGACCTGGCAACGATCACAAGTGGCTGCTGCTGTCAATAAATATGTATCTCTTAGTAATATATACCTATAAATTTATGCCGATGTAATGTAGTGGGTGTAAGACACCTTACAATAGAAGTTAATGTAAGTTCTGTATTAGTTATAATAAAGACGTCAAACCATCGACACGCCTTTCAATACTACATCGAGCCTGCTAACACATTACAGTAAGGATTATAGCCAGCCGCAGAAATATGTGCAAAGGTGGTTTATGGTAAATGGTACTTAGAGAAAGGATTTATGAATACCAATATTTATTATTTGTTATACACCAATGAGCACGCATACCAATGGACAAACTTGATTATTAGTAGCATTCTACATACATTCCAGTCAACCCTTGGAGTGTAGCTAAATTAAAAAAAAATGTTAAGTTAGGGGCAAAAATAATTAAAGAAATCCTTTTTTACAATGTAAAAAAATTCAGGAGCTCCGAATCCTCAACGGTAGCAAGAAATTTATAGCAACCTGTCTTTAATACTTAAATATTGCATTATTTTTAACTAACTAACCTCCGGTAATGACTTACTAAAAAGTTTAGATACTGAATGATGAGAGAGACGAATGTTTCTGAAACCGATGCGCTTGGATGAATAGGGTGTAAAATGTAGAAGAAAAACGTCGGGGATGTAAGAATAGAGCTATATGTCAATTTGTGCATTCTAACCACCCCGTGAGGTATCTTGCGTGAGGATATAATAATAAAAATATGAAGTGGTACAATATTGATACAAGCGTCTCCCACTTGCGACCATGTCCAGCAATAGACGAGAGGAGAATTGCAACAATTGTCTTGCAGTATCAGTTACTCTATTTATCATGTACGAGGTAAAATATATCTCGGAATGTCGTACTTACGTCATGCACATTGATATTTATTTAGTACCAATGATTGTAGTAATGCAATATCAGCAATATTTACTTCAATTTTAAGACTGTATAGTACCTGCACTTTTTTGTGCACATATTTACCAGGGTCTTAAAGATTTCTTGAATTGTGTATAAAATGGGTGTTAATATAAAAACAAATTTATAAAATTTCAGAGAAAAATTTAATAACTAAATTTATCATGCAGATATCTGCCTAATATAGCTATAATTGAATCTGATACCCTAGGTGCAACATAACGCGGAGATTATTTGAATGCATGCAACAAAATATTAGGTTCAATCTTAAATTGTCCAATATATTTTTTATAACATTTTTCTTCAAGCTTTCAATACTGTCACTAATGAGGTACCTACATGCATTATGTTATGTAGATATATACTCGTACATTCAAAAACTCATAATTCAACTAATATAATTCGCGTACGTACCTACATAAAGCACTTGTTCGTATAACTCACGTTCGAGCCAAGAGTTATTTAACGGTTCATTATGAAGCTATAGAAAATAATTACAATATAACATAAATACTAAAAGAAAAATATTGTAAATTGTCAAACCCTTCGTCAATACCTTGTAGTACACGTGTATGGATGACACCATAAAGGCCGTCACAGAGAAAGCTGCAGTTATAATATATTTGGATATCTTTGCGGCAATTACCTGTGCAATAATATGCCTTGCTGTTCCGTTCGGATATATTGAGGAAATATGAAAGGCATAGGTGTATATATTATAGGTACATGTGCAGTCACTTCAGAGTTACAATAGAAAACATATTGTAATAGGCTTGCTATAATATGTATATACTACACCTTCGTCTGTGACGATCTTAAATCTTACGAATATCGCACCTTCGAACCGTATATGATGTATGTAGGTACTTATGTACGTACCCATTGCGTACGGTTACACAATCGGACGCCGATCAACGCGGTGTTAATTAACAGCTTTCTCCGATCGAGTCAACGAACCGCAGCTCCAGTGCCAATAAAAATAAGATATTGTTATTACATCATCACTCCATTTCCCTTAAAGAATAGGCAGAGAGCATCTAGTGCCAAATATCTTTAGATCTGTCGCGATTCTTATACATTCTTCACTCTCTTCAAATATGTACGCTTGTTTTGAAGACGTAACTCCTCTATTTTGTTAAATAGAGGAGTTACGTCTTCAAATAGGTCAAATACTGTTGTATTTGACCTATTTGCTCAAGATAGGAATCTATAAGATAGATGCCCTCATACGATGCTGATGCTGACCATTACGATAACATTCGAACATTGCTTTTGAGAAGTATCGTGTCATAAATAGCAACTGGAAGTATCATATAGTCGTAAAGCGTAAAAGTGACATTCTATAGCACGAGTATTTAGAACATTCTAGAGGCATGACGTCACAGTGTACGAAAGTATTCAGTATATACTAGGGTATTAGTACATACTAAATACTTTGAAATAGTCATACTACACAAGTAATTTAGTCTGTATAAAACAAATTTACTTACCCCAGTAGTTGGCTTGACATGTGACAGTGCGTCTGTATTATAATAGTTATCAAACAAGTCCGTTTACTCGCTTGTATGTATGTACACATACAAACGTAATGGAAATCTATGTAGATAATTTATACACAATTTACAAACATTGAACCGTTAGCAAAATTACGTTATTGTTAGTACTTTATTATCTACTATAAAACTATTTATTCATTTATAATTTATTACATTTTTGTAATGTTTTAATAATCTCACAATATAGATAATAGATATTTGTTAAACATTTACGAATATCAAGCCCACAATAGGATTTTATTAATAACGATAGACATACTTATAGCGAAATCCGAGAAACCATGGCAAATTCATTGTTGTCTCTGGTTACAGCTGTGCAAACCATAGACAACGATCGCGCAATTTGATGGCATTGTTGTAGCATACATTCATGCTATATATGTAATAAGGCTGTATTCTTTAGCATATATTTGAATTTGAAAACTTGTGTCGACAAGTGACGATTTAAATGTTTAGGTATAAATATATGAATTCTGTTACGTCTCATTTTATCGAAAACCTATCTTAATTTATTTACTTTTTATCGACATGCCTGTATTCCCGAAGCGGTAGGCAGAAGAGTGTTGTGTACTCCTACAATCCACCTATTAAAAATATTTTTAACAATTAAATCATAATTCATAAAGAGTCAGTACCTCGATACGAAAATTTACAAATTATATACTTGATTGTAATGTGTTACAACACATCTAGAACTTAACATTTAAAATATAATAATGTATAGTAGGTAGGTACCTATGAAAATAATTGTTTTACCACAGGTGTTAAGAACATTCAGGAAATAATAAATGAGTAAAACCTAAATTAAGGCATCATACAGGGATATCTCATTCCAAAATAAGCATCAAGAAAGCCTGTGTTATATATATTTATACAGATATTTTTACACCCGACCACAGAACAAATACTCATCACAAAAATATTTATTCTGTATGGGATTTGAACCCCGATCCACGGTTTAGCAGTTAGACGCCCTAACCATTGGAATAAAGAAAGTAAGGAAAGTTTACTCCGCCTGTGGACATCTGATACCACCTTCAAAGGTACCTTTAGAATAGGATTGATTATTTGAGTGATTGCTATCATTAAGTTCATTACACGGTACCATTACTTCACGAAAGTTTTTAGTGTTCTCGAAGTCGGTGACGTTTGCAAATGTGACATAAGTTATCTTGTTATTGCAATAAGGTCAACCTAGAAGAATGATCAGACATAGAACTAGTGGTAATGCTATAATTAAGCGAGAATTAAACCAATTTGTTTGGAAACAAATTATTATTTTTATCACGTTTTTGGGTCGAGTCGTAATCTAAATTGGGTTGTATTCAACCATTTTACCAAGGAGATTACGAAAAGCAATCATATGTTGGTAAAAACTTTTATTACATTCGGTTCTAATCCACGAGATATTAGTATTCAGAGCGAATTACCGATGTGATGCGATGTGTTGGGAAACTGATCTTGACTTCGTTTAACCATACACACGTTTTAACTATCTTCGGTGTTGCTATGTCTATGTTTTATTTTGCATATTTATTTAATCTACGCCTAGTGTGTACTCAATTACGTTACCACAGTACTCGTTAGATTTTTTTGGCCAGTTAAACACTTTTTTGATCACCTCGAACTATGAGCTATAGACATACATATACTAAGACAAAAAAGACGAAATAGATAAAAAAGGTTCAATAATGCTCTAATGTATACTCTGTTACTAACAAAGTACTTGTCTGATATTGGACGCACTCACGATCACGCTTACTAAGCAATGACTACTGAGTGTTGCGTAATACTTAATGAGTTTAAGAAAAATATACACCTTACTAAAGTATGTCATATTTTATAGTAAGTACGTAATTTATTTGCGACAACTGAATGAAATACGAAAGCATAACATCGCTATAAAATATATATATTCACACACAAAATATGGCTGCACGCGACGTGTGGGAACCGCCACGTAGGCTGGACGATCAGAATAAGGTAATTTATAATTATATGTACCTATACCGTAAACTTGGGAAAAGAAGTGTACACAGGGTTGTGTCTAACGTGTTCCTGATTTAAATAAAAAAATTAAGAATAATAAAACAAGTGTGGTAGTACATGTATAAATATACAGGTTTGGGCTTCGTGGGTACCCGTTTTATACAAATCGATGAAAACATTTTATTAAACCTGTCAACCAGCTATTGGTCCACGTAGCCTATTTCAGCCTGCCCTGCCTGTGTCCGACACTATAACGGTAAAAACGGTCGATGATCATGATAATGACGAATTTTAATAACAATTGTTTCCTTCGATAATATAGTAGCTTTGTTCTATGAATATTTGTGAATATATGTCAAAAACGATCACTATATTTAAGGTATGAAGTCTGATATTTAATAAACAATATTATGCCCTTATTTCCATGGTATATTATAATTTCTTTTAATACCATATAGGAATACATCCTACAAAATAATATACTTTATTGCACACCAAAACACTAAGAAAAGAAATACAAAAAACAGTATAATGCAATATACCGCCCTATCAAGTAGCGATTTCTTCCAGGCAATTACTCTTTCCTACTTATATTCCAATAGTAATTGAATTTCCCAAGTTATACAGACGTACCATTTTTGCATATTTACGTATTATTTGCCAATTAGGTTTTCGCTAATCAGATTTGGGACAACCCTGTGGCAGTGCGTAGACGCGCGGTGGGCGGCATGAGCGGCACCTTTGATTTCAATATGCGTTATTTATTTGCAATATCAAAGCGGTTTGCGGTTATTTATCAACGATTGTGGTGAATACTGTTAGATTTTGTCGGTGTTCGCGATCGTTCGATTTATGTGCGCGTAACCAACATCAGACTGTTAAAATTATGAATAATTTCTGACGTCTGTTCTTTAAAATCCTCAAAAACAGTAGTAACTCTTTATACTATTTATTCTCTTAAAATAAAAAACATGTATATTGTTATGTATTCGTATATATTTGTCGAAACTACACATCAGATATAAATAAATGATATCAATTTTAAAGAAACACAACTGCTTTTATCACAATTATCAGGCCGCATCGTCCACTGCTGGACAAAAGCCTATCCTTTCAGCTCCGTTCAGCTCTTCGTTTCCAACACTTTGCGAACAGATTCTATACAATTGAAAATACTATAAGCTATTTACATATAGGTACCTATGCTGCTCGAATAAAGGAGAAAGACATAATATAGCTGCAGTACAGCATGCAAATATCCCCGTATGCGCCAGTATCTGGGCGCGCTATCGACAGCGCATATTAGAATAACTCGGAACTATTTGCTTGGAAAGCGCACGCGTATGATTTATGCTTTACCCCGCGACCCGCAGACACGACAGCGAGTAGAAACGTCACATTCAGCTTTACTAGCAGACTATCGACAACATTCTTCTTCAATAACTTGAAGGTCGATAATTCAGCGCGAAAAGAGTCACGACCCCGAGAAATGGGGCATGATTAAGAAGAAAAGAGAAGGAAGATCGACAACTTCATTAACTTATGCTACTGTGTTCATCGGAAGAAATTGTATACATAGATATAAATAGCTTACTTATTGTTACGTGTGATCTTACCCGCGATACTCTGTTGATATCGTCTCTTTATTCACCCTTTTCAGCGGATCCTAATGTTTTTGTGATTTCATACGTAGTTTCCTTTCGGAAATCCAAGTTTTTCTTGACATATGTAACACAAGTATGAGAATAGATTTGGGACTGTAATATTTGTACAAAGCCGCATAATATACATCTTAATGCACTTTATGCGAGTGAAATGCTTAAGTTATACAGCAGTATTATTATAAACTATAATAAAACAGATCGCGTGAAATCAACTATAAAATCTGCATAAAAATGCATTACCAACTAACAGAAATACCACGTCTGTGCATATGTACACGTGACGTGGGCGCTGTGCAAATTATTATGTCAAACAATTACCGTCTTCACCTGTCATTTCTCTACCTAATGAGATCTGTGGAGCGAATGTTGCACAGTCCCGGGGCCCGCTATTCTCACGGTAACTGTTCACATCACATGCACTGAAACCACTGATTTATTGAGACAATAAACTGTGCATACTGCTTGTTTATCGCTCGACAATCTTCGGATCGAACTTACAAAGGACCTATAGAAGAAAGAAACAGTATAGAAGATCTATACGATTCTAAACATAGTTCTTACAGATCAAGCCTAGTTTTCTTGCATTTCTTCCCACGTTGCAACAGTTAATTTTAACCAGCAGTTAAAAATTGTATCATGCTATACTCATCGTAGATATTTGAACTATTAAAGGATAAAGCACATTCGATTTGATGGAATAAACTTAAGCACCAGTAAGATTTTCTTTAAAAATGTTTTGTCGTATCATTCTGCGAAAATACACAAGACATCTTGGAAGAAGTGGGCAAGAAGGTCTATTTTTATACCATGTCACCACCAGGTGTCTTTAAAGAAGGAGGCAGAGGCCACCGAGTGCCACATAGGTATCTCTATCCTTCGAGACCTCACGTGTATTTTCGTCGCTCATCACTTTCTTCATACACGCTCGCCGTTTTCGGAGGTCTAAAATCGAAAATCTAACACCAAATGGTAAAGTAACTCCACAACAGTGAGAACTGAACTTCGGGTGTTTAAATGATACAAATAAAATTCACATTCCATAAGTTTACGGTATACTCGCGCGTGAGAATCGGATCTCGTTTTCAAAGGAGTGTCAGTAGGTTAAGTTTCATGGGGTCGAGAGGTGGCTGGCTGTTGCCGACTTTTGGTTAAGTACCGTTCTGTGTACACTCTCACCTTTTGTTTGTTACTTTCGTCTTGTTATACATTACACGGATTATTTATGAATGATGGCACGATTTTTCCTAATGAACTGAGTAGGTATTACTTTCTTCTCCGCCGCTCTCATAAATATGTATTTGCCTACACGATTTTGTAGATCTGCGATGATAGCAATTTTTTTTAGGTAGCGGTACAAAGAATGAAATCTTTTTTTCACAAGCGAGTGTCAGGTCACATTTAAATTATAAGGTGGTGGTCAAACATTTGATATTGAATAAAAACGTCCTTAAGTAACCTTTTTTACTATTATTATTGATTTTATTATGATAACTTCTCCGATTTAAACTTAAATAACTTTTATACTCGTAAGTATGATAATTAACTGATTTGTTCTATATTCGCTAAGTTATTTTTTAGGCTAACCAGATGGCTGTAAATAGTCAAAGCTAATAACATACTAATGTCCATCATTACATACATAACACAGTATATACTCATAATATTCATCCGAAAATTCGTCTTGGTTAAGAATCGCATCCACGATTCGCATCCACAGCTCGTTGAAAACTGGACCAACCGGCTGGTTAAGTTAAAATCACTTTAAGTTAAAATCAGTTTGTACGAAGTCTTGTAACCAGCAACACTTATCAAGTACCACAATATTATATTTATAATAATTAAGACAAAGTTTCTAGAATATTCTTAGTTTACTTCATAGAATATTCTTCAACAACACTCTTCGATTGAGGTGAAACAAGAATGATTTCCTACAGGACGGAACAGGGACATGAGTCAAAGGCAGATTCTAGGCGAACAGTCCGGTTCCTTCATTTGCAGTGCCATATTATAACGTGTAATTTATATCTACATTTACCACGTTAGTGTCTACTTATGCTCATAGTTTATAAACCCGTTTTAAATTTATTGTTCATGATTGTATCATCTTATACATATATATGTATATAAAAGTTAATATTAACACACAGCGTAAGTTGTAAATTACTTATGGAGTTTGTACCTTAGAGACATCTATGAAGATTCAAGTGTAATTAATTAACACTGTGTGTGGTGCGTGCATACGTGTGTATGCGCGTGTTTGTGTATATCTTTGTGTGCACTAAGTGTTAATTAAATAGGAATTTGTAATTCAATCATTATTTTTAGTTTTTATTAATGTATCAGTGTTTCATGCCGGTTTTTATTCACGATACATGGATAGTTGAAGTGATTATGTATTATTTTTTACTCCACTGAGCAATAAATAGAAATATTGTAATGTTTTTTAATTAGTTACCGCTCCTAAGTAAATTTGTATGTCTATTAATGTTTATGGGCCAATGCTGGGTATGAATTAGTAACCTCGCGATTTTAATTTGTTCAATCCGGTTATAAGTGCGACCCATACTCTGATCGATTTATCCCTCGTTTCAATAAAACGGATACGTTTTATAGAAGGTATAGGACCCTGTGGTTTGGTCCACAGTAAACGTTTTTATGCCTTAGTTTTCGTCATCAATTCAATTCATCGTTCAATAGTACACCGCGATATCCCCTTAGGAGCAGAAGGTCTGCCACGTTAGTCACTTGCGCGTTGGCAAACTTCGATCACCTTACAGAACATAATGAAGGACTCCATAGCTTGCAGGTTTTCTCATAGTATTCTCATTCACCAGCACGTCAAATATTAAAGTTTAAAAACCCATTTTTTTTAAAACAGCGTGCATTACGATTTGATCATATATCCCCGAATATGTACGGTTAAAGTACTACTAAGTTATTATTTATCACTATCACAATTAAACACGTACTAAGTATATAACGATATCGTCATAAAAATGGTCAAAGAAACAATTCCCACCGCGACTCACAATACGTTTTTGTACTTGATAAGTACTGGCGGCGTAACATATACTTAAACACGGTTTAATCAACGGTTTCCCAGTGTTCCAACCACAAAGCGTCTCGCAATATATAATAGGCCGTTTCCAGTCTCTCAAGGGTTTATCAGAGCGCGATGTTTGTCTTGTAACGCGGAAGCCTGCGACTTGCAGCATGAATCGACACGTTGCGCAAGTGTGGAGAACAAGCTGCAGAATTATATTAAAGCTTAGGAATATTGTTGGCGGCTTAAGCCGGTGCTTATTTTAAAACCATTGCGTGTCTTTAATGAACGTACTTATAATAAATATCTTGGGATTTGTTCACACATGGTTATCTGATCCCAAAGCAGTCAGTCAGCTTGCTGTCAACTTGTGTTATGGTAACCAGACGGCTGGTAAACGATCTATAGACACACATACATACATAAATACTTATTGATATAGGTACTTTTGAAAGTATAAGACTGCTCATTGGTCGAGTAGTTGCAAGCGCGATTGCCGATCGGGAGATCCTGTGTTCAAATCCGGGGTCGGGTACTATTGGATTTTTCTAATTTTGAATTTCTATTAGTGGCCCGAAGCCTGGATCTGTGCCCGGTGTATGGCAATAGGCTCACCACCTATTCCATGAGACGTAAACGTAACAGGTGAAACGTGGGAGTGTACTACACTCCTCTGCCTACCCCTTTGGGGATTACAAGCATAATGTTAGTATGTAAAATCCTTAGTAACAAGAAAAGATAAAGCTTAGAGTATTCTATTTCTAAAGAACTTCTGGTATCGTTTATATGTATTAACAGCCATTTTATATAAACGAGTTATTATCTCATAATAATGTACAGTGCGATATAAAATATCACAGCGAACTTGTAAGTTACATACTTCCTATTTTCCTTCCCTGCTATTGCATTACACCGCGGCGGGTACAGCCGCGTAGGCGCAAGGCCGCGGCGCCTACAAGGCTGCTTACTTCAGGGCTGTCAAAACTCACATTTAATAAACTAATAAATAAATATTTGATTAAATATGCGTCGGCTTAACTAACATGTGTTCCAGTTAATAGAACTATATGGTCATGTAATGTTTGATAATAAAATTAATTTCCCAATAATGATCGTTATATAGATCATTTGATTAACAACTATTCATATTTGTCAGATAAATACATGATTTTCGGGCTTATTTTCACTTTTTAGGACTATTTTTTATTTATATATCTTTGTTTTGTGGAGTTACCTATAGTGGCTTTACGGATTCGTCGGACTGAACCTACACCTTTCTTTGTGAACTTTCTTGGTCGAATCTAGATCTTGATGAAGATTCTAGAAGTGGTTTGTCTAATCATAAAAATATACTCGTACAATTGAAATTGTGTACAAATAAAAATTCATGACGCCTAGTATACAATGGTAATTGACAGCCCTAGTCTATAACTGAGTGATCGTATGCTAAGTATTATATCATCCAAGTGACATTTATCTCTGCAGCAATTTGCTCTCTTTACATACACCGCAGTCGTTTATCATTAAAAGGTTTACGAAGCTCTTGCTCAGAGAAAACTTCAATCGATATTTAATTGATCGTTAGCATCAGTTTTTATAATACCAAAGTTATTTGCGAAGGTCGGTGTGAGATTGAATGAAGTAGAAAGCTGATGTAGAAAGAGTAGAAATTTCTAGAAAACGAGAAGGCGCAACAGAACACGTTACATAGTAGGTACACACTCGTTACACATCTTTCAGCGGGAACTTCAGTGGTATGACCGCCGATGTTAGTTTTTTATTTTTTGAATACAAATTAAACCTTTGAGGCGGAATGTCCCATTTATTTAATTTTGATATTTTTATTACTATAACATAACGCTTGGTTCTTTCCGGAGTTGATAGAAAGCACCGAGTGCCAAATATATGTATCTATCTATTCTTTTCTTCTTTAATATTTATGGCTCTCCAAATTTTGATCCTGTTGCGTATTTTTCAATGCATACATATTTTAATATGATGATCAAACGTAGTGCATCAGCGGCAAACCTCCGAAAGTTACCTGTTCAAGGCGGATGCGAATCTGCACTCGTCAATAAAAACACGCTTCTCACCACGTCAGTATTATTACACGGTACCTTCAGTTGGATCAAAGATTTAAATATTCTAAGACGATGCCAAACGTATGAAATCATCGTATTTACGTAATTCCTAGAACTGTTTTGTATAATGCAGTCTGCAGCGTATAAAATTGCATATCTAGTTCTGAGTGCACATGTTTTTCTTATTTCGTCATCTAAAGATCACAATGCACTTCATACACTTCTCACGTCATCCGGTCTCGGCTGTAATCTGATCTTGGAGCGTGACTTAAAAGCTTTTCCTGACTTTACTACTGTTTTATTTAACAGTAGAACGCAATACGCGCGTTAAATACGATTTTTATTATAATTATATGCTTATTCGATATCTGTCAACTCTGTGGCCGTTACGCAGTCCGTAAATTGACAGTATTATCTTTATAAATATTGCTTTTCTGGTTTTGTTAAAGAAATTCTTTTGCGCTTTTATGAAGTTCGATTTTGTACAGCTTGAAATGATGATGCAAATAACTATTTATTATTTTTATAAGCGCTTTAAGATAACGAGTTCAATGGATTCATGTAGATTGAAGATTTTGTATGAATAGTAATTTAATAATAGAAATTATTAACACTTCTATACACTATAAAAATAGAAAGTTCCGATATTTATAATATAATATCACAACGGGAAAACAATTACCTACTTTATTTCTTTTGTTTCTCTGTTCACAAGACAATCCCTAAAACCGGTGGTGTTTAACCTTGAGACCGGGGTGATGTATGCCCTTTAGAATATCATAGGTCACACATTAAGTCCTTAAAAGGCTAAAAGATAAAATAAATATAATAATAAACTATCAATGGTTATTTCATATGTAGAAATAATCATTGTAGAATGTAGGTGCAAATAAATTTAAATGTATATATACTACCCACACGCTGTTTTATATCTATAAATATGTATGGCAGATAGTTCTGGTATCTGTTTATAGTAGCAGGTCGTGTCCACTATGAATGAAATCCGGTTCGTGGAACATAAAAATGATAATGATTACTGTCCAATCAAACATGAATACAATTAAACATTTGAAGTGTTGACGACATAATCATAAATGGAAATCGATATTTCGGTATGTTAAGTGTGTTTTATTGTTTTTATTACTATGTATAATATGATACGTTTGACAAATTATTAGTTTTATTATATTACTACGCCAGGTTATTTGCGGCGTAGGCAAAGAGTACCTAGTGTAAAATATTTTTATCTTTGCAGATCTCCATCGCTTCTTCAACATTCATCTCTCTATACAGCCACGCCGTTTTGCGTAGACTTTTGACACAGAAACGAATTTGACTCGTTTTACCAATACTCACACGTAAAAGGGCGTTAGATTTTATAGCATTACTGAATGGAGTAAGGAGAAGAGTTTAGTTAAATACGAGAGTGAGTATTGGATTTAAGCAAAAAACGTATTACCTATATGATAATATGGACGTAAATGAACCCTTCCATCATGCGACGCTTGGTATATTTAAAACTAGTGAGACTTAAGTGTCCTTTAATGTAGGTAGTGGCACGATATTCTTACTTAAAAAATAATATCTAAGTCGCCTAGTTGGCAGCACTATCGCCTAGTTGGCAGCACTGTCGCTAGATGGAAGCACCATCGTCTTTCACAGGGCGTTGCTGTCATGAAGTTCCCATGGTGCGAATACCATGGTCACCAGTGAAGTATTGGGTCATTATTGTGATGAATGACAACTAGATTCGTGGGAATGCCAACTAATGTCGAACACAAAGCCAGTTCGTGTGCTTGCTGGTAACGCGCTCATAGCTAGTGATTGATTGGGGTATACTAAATGAGACATCGTGGTAGATTGTACTTCACTGCCTAAGGATAATTTGAATCATGTAGAAGAAATTTTATCGAATGGCCTGTTAGTTCAATGATTATTGACTCGAACTGGCCAACCGAGGGTTGTAGGTTCGAATTTCGCCCAGGCGAGTAGTTGTATGAAGAGTAGTATTTATTCAGCGTCAAAATGTAAAATTATCCATATAAGTACTTATATAAGCAATTGAAAAATTATAAATTTATGTAACTAGTTGTCTGATCACAATAGTTGATGGATTTGCTTAGTTAGAAAATCAAATGGTTGTGAGCTAGTAGTCCCAAGGTGTTCTTATAACACACTTCTTGTTCACAGTCATTTACTTGTCATACTAAAAACAAAGATAGACGCAGTAAATAATTATCTACAGTTACAGCAACAAACTTCAAACATTGTTGGTGCTCCAGTAGGTTGTATGTTTTATCAGCTTTCGACAAACAGCTAACGTTTTTACTCTGCTAGTGACATATTTGTTCATACTCTCAGATTGTCTTGGCACCTTTCCGACTACGGTTCAATAGTTTAATGATTCATGAGCGACGATTGTCCATAAACACGCGGAAGTAAGCAATAGTTTTGGCAAGAGGTATTGTTTTGTATGAAATAAAATAAACATGAATTATTAGTAATACTTATCAATTGTTGGTTTATTAATGCGTATTATTGATTATTAACAGAATTGGCTTTTATAACGAGAGTTTATATCGTTCATACAATTCAGACTCCCGGCACAATTTCCCGCCTTCATCAAGGATCATGCAATCTATTTTTTTCCATCTAGATTTTAAATGTTTTATTATGTCTCCCTACAATGTTGTTCCGTTCCAGTTATATTAGTCTTAAATAAACTTACGAAAGTAAAATTTGTTTCTTTTGGCAATTCGAATTTGGCAAAGTCGAAACATTCTATCAGAATAGCAATGGATGGAATTTTATAACAAAAAATAAATGATTAAATAGTCATTTCTACGGATGATTATAAACTAATCGTTATTTTCGAAACGGTACTAATCAATAATTCAGATAACAGGTGACAATCTTTAGATATGATAGGTTAAAATTCTACACGTAATCCTTCAAGTGTCTTACAACGTGTAGGAAGTTATGTTTTATTACAATGAGTAACTTTCCTCACATATAATTGAACATGTCCGCTTTTCACTGCGCCGCGCCAAAGGATGGGACGTGAGGACACCGTGCCCCCGTTTCTCCTGTCAGCGCGCGCCATGTTTTATTCAGCATCTGGTTTCCGTTGGCAACACTGACAGGTCTCCATAGTTTAAATATCGAATAGAAATGCTTTCCTTAAATATTGGATCGATGTCATTGTGGTCGAAGTGTTGAAGAGTTTTTAACCACTTGTCGGTACTATTAAATACTAATAAATAATTAGACGTTTTTACGCTTGGCGCTCATGAGATGTGGCTTATCCGATCTGGGCACCAAACCCTACATCTCTCGAACACCAATCGCGTTTGCAACGACTCAACGAACGAGGCAGCCATGCCTATTATTAATAAACAAATCCAATATACTCAATACCATTTGTTAATTCTATTTTATACCTTGTCTATGGCTTTTGACGTTTACAAAGCCCATGTATAAGGAGGTGATATTAATTTTTTTGGCCTCTAGACTTGTAAAAACGAAATTTTAAACAATAATGCATAATACATAAACATCCTTTATGTTTTTAAAAATTCAGTCTGGAAATTGAATATTAAATTATTTCTTGGAATTGGTTATAAAAGTATGTCTCAGTCGTAATTAATGGGAATTGGATCGATTGAACTATTTACTTCGCAAATATTTCTACAGGGATTGTGTTTGCTGCTCACAATCACGATTTTCAACGGCTACGATGTGAGACCTGTTCCTAATTTAACGAACTCTATTGGTGCTTTCGTTAAGCAGATATTTTTAAAAACGTTTAATGTTTTATTGTGTTTCTCTTTCTTGCTTTCCTGGTTCATATGAAAAAACGGATTAATGTTGGTAAATTCATTATAGTGTTACACAGAAACAATACGTGCGTGTTACAATTTTACTGAATGGCAAAATACACGAGGAACCCTCGTAAATCGTTTTCCTCATTGTGCTTGGGGGGTCTAGCTGGTAGTTGCAAAGGTGACTGCTGAACACGAGTCGGGCCGGATATTGTTACTCTTATACATAGTTTAAATTTAAATTCCTAGTAGTCGCTCGAAGTTGAAATTTGTCGCCATATATGCTAATAGGTTTGTCCCCTTTCCGTGGGAAGTAAAACAAAACTGGTGAAAAGTGGGATTAATACACTCCACTGCCTACCCCCTTAGAAAAATACCGGCGTAAAATTATGTTATAATGACCCACCTGACCACAGATCGAAAACCTCCTTACACATATGTAGAGAAATGTCCAACTACCCACCTATGATTACGGATGTATTAATATGGTCACGAGACATATGTATGACGACACTTGAGTATTTTAGTAAGCGTACAACAGTCTTGGTCAGTAGCGTCAGTATTTACCATACATGTCTTTGAAGCAATCAGACCTCGTGGAATTTGTACATGCCGCGACACTCTTTATTAGGAGTGTTCTTCCGTCACGTTACGATGACTCAGCTAGCTATAGGGGACAAAAATAGAAATTTTTATGGACTGAACAGTTCATGGAATTTCCATATTTATGTCATCGTATTTATTCGATCGTGTTCAATCGATGTATCCTATTCGTAAGTTACCGGGTATATTTTGAAAATATACGTAAAATTATCACAAAATAACCTTAAATGAGAGGTACAGTGGTCATATATTTTAAATATTGGGTTTTTAATTTTTTTAGATGAGTCAGTAATGGAAGCATTCATTTTAGCAATAGCTTAAACGTATCGGCTTAATTTCGACTCCGTTTATGGTTTTCATAAGTGTATGAGTTACTTTATAAGTTAGATAACACTACCAATTATGTATTTTTAATTACGTCATTAACAAAAAATATTATAATTTTGTCCACAATACATAAGACACAGTGGACGGCTGAATGTAGGGACGATGCCCGTGGAAATCTAGTTGCAATCTAACCCTATGGGATAATGGCGTGAAAGTAGGTATACATAAACACCTTTAACGATTTGCTACAACCGTGTTTATGTTTAGCTAATAATGGCACAAGCGTTGCTGTGTTTAGTGTTTTTACTGTGTGCTCCAAGTCAGCTCTTCCCAACATGCATGGAGATCGGTCATGGAACGGTCCGCTTTAATTTCTATTCTAAAGCTGGGTTATTTCATATAGATTAAGAGGAATAATATAAAATGGTCGATAATATTTTTTACATGCAAAATAATTATTTGAATTTGCAACCTCACTGCGATAAACGAGACCTATTTATTTGTATAGAGATATAAGACTTATTATAAAATCGATACGTTAAGGGCTTACGAACTTAGCATAGAGCATTGAGTGCCAAATATCTCCTGTACTAATAGACCAGATGCGTTTCTTTGACATTTATCATTCTACAAACTTATGCCAAGATCGAAAACTTTTAACCCACACATCAGTGAGTATTTGTCTTGTTGCTTCAAGATAAATAATAATATTTGGTCTAATTAGATTATTTTTAGTTTTTGTCTGTTTTTTTTATAATAGAATGCCGACGTAAAGTTTGAGAAGCGCTACCTTAAATAATATATGCATGATACAAAGTGCCGTTGTACTGAGCGTACGTGTCTCGAGTGTTGTGATAATGGCGGTTTTCCTACACTGATTGTAGTTATTAAAACTACTACACTACCCGACCTCAGCTCAGCGTGTCAGGTGTGCCAAGATATTTTAGTAGTATGTATAGACTGATATTAAATGTAGTTATTTATTTATTTATTTATACAGTTATATGTTCTGTTATAATTGATATGTATAATGATGTGTTTCTAATCGATTTCCTTGTTGAGCATCAGAATGAAAGAAAGGTAAATCAAATAAACAAAAGGGACAATGATTTTTATTTTATTTTATGTCAGTTTTTAATTATTTAAATTGTTATTTTATCCAGACCTTACGTAATAAGCAGAGAGACCAAGAAAGAGAAGAGGAGAGAATACCAAGAACTCTACCCTTACAAATTATAGTGCTTAATCTAGAATTATTAAATTTTATTGCTAAAAATAATTTGTGTTTTTGTATTAATTTGTATTGGTAGATAATTTATTGATTAATATTTAATACTTTCAGATGAGGACGAAAGTAACACATAGTAGAAGTATGCAGCAATCTTTCTTCAGATCATCTCCTAATCACTGAGCCGGCGTTTCTCGCTGCTTCTAATGATAGCCCCCGATTGCACACGCTTATTAGCGGGTGGTGCAAATGAGAAGATGAAGCGAGTGGCCATACACTACTGCTACTATGGTTTTGTATTTATTCGAGATATGTATGTGCACTTTACTCGGATCTAAACACTAAATAATTTTAAAGTTATATTTTTTCAGCTCAAAATGTCGGACTATGATTATCAATATTGGTATTTTTTTTAATTGAATGTAATAGGTAGATGGCGTGCTCATGCAGATACTTTTTTGTTATTTTATTTTTACACACAAGTTCATCTTAAAACGGGGACGACTAAAGTCACGATCTTTTATTTGGTGCGCCTTCACGTTATTATCAGCTCCCGTGGCGAGAAATGATTAATTCGATGTTTAACGAATATTATTATTTTTAATTAAAAATTGTAATGTTTCACTTAAATAATTATTTCTATGGGTGCTCATATAAATTAACATAAATAAATAGCATATACATAAATTTTGAGTAGACCGTTAGTATTTGCCGCAAGTATCAACACATTCCTGGTGCTCACGCGATCGGTTCTACACCGCGAGGCAGGAATGCGCGGAAGATGCGCTGATACTGCACCGATCGGGGCTCAGATAACAGCAGACATGGCGTCCCCACTGGAGTACGACCGTGATAGTAAGACCATGGCTTTGTCTATAATCGTAAAGACATACAGACAGATTTTCATGCCAGGTCCCTTACGGATTAGGCGGAGAGCATGGAGTAGATGAGATGAGATCGTAAGTAGAAATTATTATTTAAATAACCTTGAAGATAAGTATAATCATTGACCTTCAAATAGTCAAATAAATATGATGTTGAATTACTGAGCATATTACTCATATCTACTTATTATTTTGCTCTATATCAGTAATGCACTCCGCTGCTGATATTATCTGTGTATGTATTACATTATAAGGTTTTTTGTTCTGCGAAACTATTTTAAACTTTGCGGGCGTAAACAGAGTGGAACAGGAAATGACGCTTTGAATTCATTGCTGACTCACCCAGGTGCATCGGTGGCATTGAGTTAAAAATAATATACATACCTACATACATTACAGATGTAATTAAGAAAATTTAAAATAAAAAACATTGTGTAACAATATTATGCCATTTAAATTTAAAATTGTTATTACTTCATTTATGAATACATTTATTTAAAAAAAAGCAATTCCGTTCGGATACAATGACTAACATTGAGAGATGTGATGTTTTTTTACCAAATCTTTGATGTTAAACATTGTCTGTGCTAATCTGTCCTAGCTAAATGATCAACGGGTAGGCTGTAAATAATTTCATATAAAAGACAGGAAACATTCGATGTAATTTGAGCACGAACAATCAGTTAGGGTACCTTTGAATCCAATTGGTGGATGCAGTTAACGATTTAGCTCAACTAGTGACCTAATTCGGTCGTCCTTTTCAATAGAGCTATTTCATTGAAAGGGGAATGAATTTTATTCATGTCTATGTACATTAAACCCATTAAAATTCCATGCTAACAGTATAATACAATATAATCAATGAATCAATCAGATTTACGACATTAAGGTGTGAAAACATTGTTGTAGTTTTCTTACGACATCGTCATACTATACGGAGTTAACTGGTTACTCAGAGTTTCTTTTAATTTTCTCAATGACTTTATAAAGCCTAGTCTCTAGATCAATGCAATAAAATTACTAAGACCAATGCAATTTCTGAGCCTGTGACACTATCAAAGTACCACACTGCGACACTGTCATGTCCTTTGTCGGAATGAGCCACTTTACTTGGAAAAACCGGCCAAACCGCAAATTGCACTTGCTCTGCTATTTATGAAATTCTTGTAATTCCTGGTTATTACGAATTATTAATGGTGCAACGATTGTGCAAAATTTTTTCGCACTAGATTATGTCAAGCGAAATTTTTAACCGTGTTTTTTTTTGTTTTACAGCGACTGTGTTTCCGTATTGAGTACCTCGAATTATTGTATACCAGTCTCTTTTGGTAATATGTATATTCTTAAATCGGCCAAACATTTCTTGGATTGTGATTCTTTCATGTCATATATGAGAGTGCTGTTCCGTTTGAGGGTAGATATGTTTTTTTTTTTCAAAAAGATAATTCGGAATAACGAAAAAAGACTTATACCTGTAGGAAACCACAGATACTAAATACGGAATTTATTTTAATGTATGTGAAACTACATGTGAACAATCAATTTTTATGTAGAGTATAGCAATTATATTATGTAAACATCAAAACATACTAGAAACACTAAACATTGAATTACATTTAATACATTGAAACACTAAAATGGTTTGGTTCAATGAAGCATTTGAACAAAAAGTAAATAACTTTTATTTGTAAATATATGAACATAATTATCTATAATGAAAAGGAATTATTGCCATGTGATAAAATTACAACATTACGAATATGTCGATACTAACACAAGAGTTCTCCATTTTCACACCCTAACCTATAATAAAGGGCGGTGTTAAATCTACAAAATACTCTTACCGTGTTAATTAATAGCTTTGCTCAGTGGCGTGCTATTGGCGAGGCCTATGTCCAGCAGTGGACGGGAGTGGGCTGATGATGATAATGAGGATGATGATACTAGTTAATTGTGATTATGTAAAAAACTTACCAAATAGCAGTCGATAGGCTTCTCCCTGGGTCTGTGGTAGGCTTTCTGCAATTCAGTCTGTTTGAGCGCGTGTGCGATGTGGAGGGCGCTGGCGTCGAACCGCCCGTACTGGTAATCGGGAGTATCGCGGGACAGTTCCCGTGCGGGCGACGCGTGCACGCTGCCGCCATTCGTAGCACGTGTTGGTGACACTGGAGACATAAGATTAGTCATTTCGGTTCTGTAGAGCATCTTGGCGGAACTCGCGGAACAAGCTAAAAGCCTAAGCCCCTAACGAGTGTGTAAGTTCCTCGATACGACGCAAAAGATTCACGTTATATTAGACGATAGTTCTAGGCGTGAGGAACAATGAGAATGTCGTATGTATATATAACTATAAAAACGACTAAGTGAAGATATATTAGTGGAGACCGCGATTTGGCAAACGTGGCGTAGAACGCCCTCCAGCTAGGTGGAGTGACGATATACGTAAAATGGCAGTGGTAGGATGCGAAGAGCTGAAGATCGAGCTCAGTGGCGTGCCATTGGAGAGGCCTATGTCTAGCAGTGGACGGGAGTAGGCTGATGATGATGATGAAAGAAATATTTATTTTAAGCTTCTATTTTTTATGTATTCATATCGTTGCATATATAATTTGGTAGAGGAAAGCATTGTATTCATAATGTCAGTTGTTAGTGGGTAGAGTAAGTATTTGTTGTACGATATTGCTGGTTCGATTACAAAAATATAAACGCCGCTTTTACCGATTATAACATTCGAGTAGTTTATTTTATCATATTAGCCAAACTCTTTATGCCAAATATACATATATGTGTATATATATCGTCATTATAATGGCCAACTGCGTGTTAATGCACTTCACAGGCCTTAACTCTAGAACTAAGGTGTACAGATTTCTTAATGCTGTTTTGTGCGTCCAGATTGTAACAACAGTGCAGATAATATAAATTCACTAAAGCATACAGATTTACTAACGATGTTTTCTTAGTCCAGGGACACATTTTCAGAAAAGCTAGAATTACAATGAGTTGACAATCGGTGCGTGGACTATCGGTGTGTCGACTGCCGGCGCGTGGACTATCGGTGCGTCGGGTAACGGTGTGTAAGAATAATAACAAGTGATTAGCGCCTATTTGCTCGTGAAACCGGCCGCCTGGATCCGCCGTTATATGCCGGCATCACTTTGGATTGTTAACTCTTTATTCATCAACGTTAACTGCTTTAGCTATTTCGTATTGTCCATCTCGTTTTACCTTAACGTCAAAAGAAAATAATAGAAAGGGACAAACTATTAAATAGAAAAGGCACTGTGGAGTGTCAGTGCGATGTTATTTAATTATTTATCTTTTTAACAAATAAACGTATGTAACATATTGGGCTTTTGGTGATTAAAAATATTGAATTTTATATTAATATTTGAAAAATAGAAAAACCATTTATTTCGTCTGCGGCACCATAGCATTATTTATATATCAAGGCTTATTGGTGGGCTAAAAATTGGTAAAGAAAAAAGTTAAGCATCCAAGAAAAGTTTGATGACATTGAATAAATGTGTGAAGAAAATGCCTAAAACCATTTTCATGCATCATTATAAGATTAAATATGTATCCTTACGTACGTATCGCTTGTAGTATGATCTACCGGGGTCGTATAGTGCTTCAGTTTAGTTTCAACTCAGCGAGCACCTTAAATACTTTTTAATTGCTTATAGGATCTCAGACAGAGCTGACAATTGTGACTTAAGTATAACGACCCAAAAAAATAGTCTTTATGAAGGACACAAACGTTTATGGAAATTTGCCCTAGCGGTCACTTATATAATATAAAATCCTTCTGCTCCTGCGCTGCTCAGCAAATCGTTTTCAATGTGAAACAGCGTCATGGCTACGAGCGCTCAACCATACAGCTTATCCTGCATTGGAATTATATAAGATGTAACTTTGTTAAAATCATTGTTATAATCGTTAACAAAGTTGTTCTATCCATGGACGTAATTAAAAAAAGATATTACCTACTCGAAGGACCCGCAATATTGAAAAAACATAATTAATTAAAATTTTCGTAATTATTTTTTTACGGAAATCACACGAAGAAAACTCATCATACAGACATATTTCGTTTCAATTGAAAACGCATTTGAAACACCACTTTAGATCTTCATCTATACTTATAAAATTATTATTAATTATATCTTCAAGTTCTTATCTTAAAGATATAATTAATAATAATTATATACAATATTATAACGATTCCTCTGATCGTATATTAATCCCCAATCCATTCAAATGTAATGATGATAACGCACCGAAACGTTATGCGATAATATCGAATCTCATTGGTCATAATAGGCGTATCTTCTCATAAATTAAGTTCCAATACGTCCATAAATATGAGTTATGCAACGTAAAATGTATCATATTCCCACAGAATAAAGACTAACTTCGCTCAAACGGTAAAGTGAGCCCAGGAATGGTGTCGTTGACCGTAATGCTCATAAGTTACAGTGCCATTCAGTATGGCATACTTGTCTAAAGTAGGCAATTTTTTTTTATAGTATACCAAACTGGTTACGTTCTAAGCAGTTGTGTAAATAGATGGCAATTTAACTTACTTAGTGAAATAAGCGCAGGCGCATTATTTTATCAATTTGTCTTATAAACATATGTCATAAAGGATAAAGTGAATAATCCAATGATAGAGCTTTTTTGAAATTTCAGTTGAACGTTGCCAAGAGATCCTCCTAGTTCAATTTAAACGAATTATGTTATACGAATAAAGTAAAACGAAATTAAATGTAACAAGACATATTATGTATTAAAGTAACGCTATGAAATATAAATTAATTTCTTTTTTAATTCTCATAGAAAAGGTATAGAAACCATGTTGGCAAATGTGCTATACATAATTATATTTGGTAAAGTACCTATAAACATAATAATGATACCTATAATAAAAAATATAATACGTGATGTTTCAATTAAAAAATAAAATGAATTCGATCTAAACATCGATTGCGGATTGTAAATACCGTTCGATATTCCAATCATTTGAATCAATCCTAATTTAAAACATCATTCTGAACACGTTTCTTAATTTAAAAACATGGCGGATGCAATCTCCCGCCAACAAAATTTGTTTTTTTACCCAACCGGCAGGCAATGTTGCAAGCGCCGTGCTACACATGGACCCGATAAGGCTCTAACGACATCTTACAAAATCACAGGCGCCTCAGTTTTGCAGTGTTGCTACCTAAATATGGCGACTATGGCGGTCGCCATTAGAAATTTCCTGTATTTAGTTGATGTCACGTCTGTTTTTAATGCAAACAAATGTTGTAACTATTGTTGTTACAACATTCTCTTGTTAAGTAACTAAAATACCACCTCTAATAAATTATATTATTGTTATAAAAGTTTATAAATATAAGGCGATGAAAGCACAACTTACTTAATACTAAATACCTGATACTGGAAACGTAACATTTTAGCTCAACAAATGTCATTGTTACCCTCATTAAAGTACTGTAAAACTTACACTGCTTAACAAAAAACAAAAGTATCTTACTATGTTATATACCTTTGCTTAGTTATGATTTAGACTAAATTCTATACATACATATGTACAAATACAATAGCACTAATATTATAGCTGTGATAAAAATGAAAACTGTAGAATTTAATAACACGCTGCATGTTACGCAAAAGTTCTTCAATGTAGTACGTATTTTTATTCTGTACCTATGCGTGTGATAATTACGTAAAAAAAGTAGATAGATATTTGATACGTGCCATGTTCTGTGATCAGTTTTTGTAGTCACCACTTTCTTAGAAATCTCATTCGTACTCGTAAAACTCTTTAATCGATCTAATAAATTAATGCACATTTCAATTTCAAACTGTTTTCTACGACAGTTAATTGCTACTGATGTGAAATTAAATTTGACATGTAATTACTGGCAGAAAATAGTACGTAACATAACAAACTTGATAACAAAATGCATGTATGTACATATGTACTTCTTTAAAAAACAATGAATAAAAACTAAATTCTCAGCAATGTGTTTCGCTATTACCGAAAATGGATGGTACACAATTACACATGTCTACCAAAGGCTGCCAAAACGTTTAAAAATTTGCGTAATAAATTATTATTTACGATTTGCTTTACGAATTTGGTTGACATTAATGTGTAGGTATTTGGTCTACAGGTAATCCTTATAAATATTAAAATCGAAATCTAATATGACTTTAGCCCTACTTTGCCGCCTATCACACACACACACCCACAACATGCTGTGGGTAGCATTTTTGTGTAGTATTTAACATTGCACAGGTTGGGGGGTCTACGAGTATCGGAGCTTTAGGTTTAGGTCACTGGGCTGCTGCTTTGGAATGCGGCCGCTGTTTTGCAACAAGTTCCCCTTTCTCTTTCACTCTTACTATGTACCGCACCCTTCCTTTTCCTTTCAACGGCTATTGCCGGTGATAATCGAAGGTTGTCGAGGTTTGCCGAGCGACGAAGTTGGTGCTTTCGCGCGTACAACTCGCGTACCTTCTTCGGAAGTGCGACCGGATTCTTACAGGTTTGTTGATTTGGGATAGATAGTTTTTTTTTTTGTTTTAACAGATTTATTACATACGGTTTGCGACTGGAATTTTTATATCCGTGAATATCAGATGTACCGACAGATTGTAGCATCTTAATGGATTCTCGGTGAATGTAGAGTCACATGAAACTTTGCAAATGTTGTATAGTTGTATGCTTCTGCAAATTGATGCGATCTGTTAGTTTTTAAGATTCTTGTGGCAGATGTACGTATGTTAAACAAGCGGTTCTCGACTTGTCAAAGTCTTTATCTTGGAATGCGCATGCCTTGGAATGTGGTGTTATTAAAATAGATACCTAATATATGTATGCACGGATAAACATAGCATATTTCAGTTTTTGTTAAGCACATATCTACGTGTAATTATCGAAGTAAATTATGTATATATATACATATACCTAAATATATACCTAAAGGCGGTGTAGGACAAAAGGCGAACATCTGATTGTTGTTACAATAAAAAATGCATCGTTAATTTTAAATAAACAACAAATTGGTACCCATTATTGCAATGTTCATTGAAATGATCGATAATATAATTCATCAACAAATTGGGCATTTTGTGTCAGCATGCGTCCTTTGAACGCAGACACAGCAGACATCACGTCGGCGATTGCGAGTACGACGAAAATTAAGTGAAATGAATAAAGTCGGTCATGCGTTGGGCATTGGTCGGGTCGCAGCCGTCAGCGGGTTCATACGAGAAACGTGATTACCGCTCCTCAGGCTCTTGGGGAAATATAATCTGATAATATATACTGAGATGTACAATTAAACGTAGGTAGTACATGGCGCTGTTGAGCGTGTCTTAACAAAATAGTACTTAGCTAGTGTGAAAGATTGAAAGGCATAATTTAGCCTTGTTTAGGTTTTTTGAGATTTAATGTACGATTCAAAAATTTTCGGTCAAAGTGTCGCCCATTCATTGATCCCCGCTGTGTAAATAGCAACGGGATGAACGGGATATTAGTTAACACATTACAGTTACAGATGGTCAGGTAGAGATGAAGAATGAAAAAGATGGTCATTTAATGTGTACACATAATTACTGTATAAGGTTTTAAGCACCAAGATTATGGCACAAAATCTTATACACACACACCACACACATCATGAGCCTATCTTAGTCCACTGCTGGACATAGGCCTCCCACAATGAGCGCCAACTGCATGCCCAGCGTGGAGATTACGGGCATAAACCTCCCCATGAATAGGAACAAAATCTTACGGCAAGTACAAATTTAGTGATAATAATTAATGTGATATGAACGTTATAGTATTATTGTATTTATTATTATTCTAAGTATCAAGTACGTATTTTGTTATACACTGTTTTGAGCAGCTTCATGAATAAATATTCTATTTTCTTATTATTTCCTAGTGCCGAGTATTGAGTAGTCTCAAACCTATT
>DWME01000976.1:0-27954 GCA_018244795.1 Parelbella ahira ahira
CACTCGGCAATTAGCCGGCCGTCTGTGCGTGAACACAATGAAATACAGTTTTCTTGATATCTAGCGCATCTTTTCAGGTATGCAACTGGCCGTTGTTTAATATTCCTGAAAATTACGCACAAATAAGTGACCTTATACGTAATATAACATTATTGTAAACATTCTGCAAAGGGTTCGCTGTAGGCCGCTTTCATCTTAAACCTTATATTTTTGAGATTAGCCCGCAATGATCATGTAATGATGTTCTAAAACTTCCTAGAGTTTTGCAACACGCACAAAATTATCAACACGTCTGTGACTTGACATTAGGTAGGTTATTAGACTAGTAAATGTCCGCTTCAGCGTCAGCTTCCGCTCCCGCTTAACCTGTCACCGTGCTATTAGCCAACAGCTTACAAGCCCGTGTCATTGTGGCTTCGTCCGGCTCCCACGCACCAGTGGGCGTGAGTACTGCGTACCATTACTTTCCAATTTTAGACCACTGTTTAATACGCTGCTGTTTGAGTAACGGCTTTGAAGCAAACTTTGACGTTTGATAATCGGGTGGGTGCTGATTGGCTCTTATTGTACTGCTAAATGGCGAGTTTAACCGCCTGTTATAGTATATTTGTAATCATTATTAGATCTCCTTTATGTGCGTTCGGACGGGGCATCAAAATCTTTTATATTTCTCAGTAGAATGGAAGGTGATAACACCAGTGATTACATTTAGTATGTATTGTTATTCAATGATACTAACCATTTCGCAAAGTGTAGTATTAAACGCGATTTACATTGCAACGTAAAACGACTTCCGTGTTACGAGCGCTAAGTATTAAATTTATGCTAATCTTCGGCCTGACAAATAACCACATGGGTAATAGGGCTGCATGAATTACGGGCGAGTATAGACGAGCGGCACTTGGTGTCGCGCTGGGGTTGTTCTAAATAGATCGGCTCGGAACGCAGAGTATGTTTTCGCTGTATTTAAAATAGAACGTTAGCTCATTTCAAATAAACTCTATTTTTACATTTTGCGGCTTTTCTCGTGCACCTTCTTACCACAAAATATTTGAAATATAAAGATAGAATATATTAAAATGTCTCAAAGTACTATTTTAAATGTGATCAAAATCTCTGTCTGTTCTCTGAGTTTTTCGAAAGATTCTAAATATGTACTTCGTTTCTCAATCGACTTCTAGTAGACCAAAAATACGCAGTATTCAGTCTTCGATAGCTATTGAACGGTAGAAAATATGCACCAAATACAACATATCTTGATATATATTGGGACATCATACACGACTCTCTGGTCCCAAAGTAGGCAGATCCTGTTTTATGGTAACCCGATGTCTGATGAACAATATATGCAGTGGAAATACACACTTATATACTTCTCATTGTAATCAGTTCAATAATTTGGCAAATTATAGGTATCTTTGAAATGGTCTCTTGCTCTACGAAAATGTACTAAAATCAAACGTATTGAATTGTTTTTCCCCCCTTTATCTCTCCACTGTTGTCACGGGACTCCTCTCAGCATGAGAAGGTGAAGCCCATGGGCCTTTTGTTCAGCAGATTTGATCAGCACTAGTCAGTCTAATTGATACAAATTGTCTTATTTCTGCAATCCTGTTCAAGTTTACATGAGCGGCGGCTGTCATTTCTGACTGCTGCCAGTTCGTTTGTATTTTTTTTTTTTAAATAGTTATTTGGGACGCATTTCCTGAAAACAGTAATGGAGGTTCTGATACTTCTGATTCGATGTCAACATTGCAAATACATTCGAATTTTAAACCTTAAAAGATTACAAGTCTTATTGTAGTGATTGAAATATTCTAGATTTCTGGTTTTATAAGTATCGCTATCAGTGTCGCTCGTTTACATCCAATATTTTCTGTTGCTGTATGCATCATGATTTTAAATTGTTTTCCATTGAAGTCGCTGGTTGATTATTCTTTGGAATTCTACATATAAACACATCTAATAATAGAAATAAACCTGTAATCGGAAACTCGTACTGAAGTGTTCGTTTTGAGGATCGGAAAAAATATAATAATGTCGACTGCCTCGTTGGTCGAGTGGTTGCAAGAGCGATTTCCGATCTTGCAACCACTCGGGAGGTCTTGGGTTCATATTCCGGGCCGGGTACTATTGGATTTGACTAATTTAGAATTTCTAGTAGTGACTCGAAGTGTCAATAGGCTCACCACCTATTCCATGGGACGTCAACGTAACTGCTGAAACGTAGGATTGTACCACACTCCTCTGCCCACTCCTCCGGGGATTGGCGTGGTGTTACGTTATATTAATGTTACAAACATCGAACAAACATTTGTCAGTACCTACAGGTATACTGTTTTTTAACAACAGTTATAGCGTATTATTTGAATAGTTTTATACTTACATAAGTATTACAATACAACGTAACAAGTATCGCAATACAACAACACAATACAAAACAACACTGCCTTTTTAACAAGCACTATCCTTAACAGTCCATTGGGCGCATTTTGCCGTAGTCGGTTAATAAACAACATTCTCAAAACAGAGCCTTATACATGCGACTAATAAATCCAGTTCGCATACACGATTTTTAATATAACCGGCAGAGCAGTCCAAATATGTATTCGACTTATCAATATTCCGCGATCATTCCCAGTTGTGGCATTGTCTCGGCGACCATAAAGGGGGGATATAGCTCCGCGGCGTCCCGCAGCGGGCGCGTCGTATCTACTGCATACATGGGTTATGGATATGGGAAGAAAAAACCATGTAGGATTATACTGATGTAGCTAGAGTTTCACTTGGCGTCTAAGAATGTTGTGCTATGAGCTTATAAATTCAATGCAATTATGTACGAGACGCTCGCAGTGCTGAGAGTCGAGAACGTCACGTCGGTTACACTGACAGCTATAAATTTGCCGTTGCAATTGGAATAGATTTTTTTTTATTAATAACGTTTCATATGTCAGTTTTATTTAGTATTAATGTATAATGATGGAAATAAAAAATTACATTTCCATTTTTTTCAGTTAAAGTTATTGTAACTTGTAATATTATTCATCTGGTGATCTGGGAATATACATACGAGTACATGCATACGAACGCACAAACTTAAAGTAAGAACGTGTTGCAGTTAAAAGTGACACTAGCACGGTTTAAAGAAGTTAGCTCAACGTTTCTGGGTTTTGTTCCTTATTAACTGAAGTTCCAATTTGAAATACGATAAGAGCATAGCCGTGAAACATGGCCAGTCTTATTTTAATTGTTTTTCACAAAACTGGCAATATTTCACGATAATTTGACAGTTCTGTGTAAAGTTTTATTATTATTGAATTTTACTAACATATGATAGTTACTGGACTGAATAACAATTACAATCCTATACAGTCCTATTCGAGATCAGGTTCTATAAACAATTGGCTTTGGACGGTTGCGACCACGTCGGATTGCTTCCTGTTTAATTTCGCAGACAAATCGACATCTACTTAACGAAATAAGTTCCAAATTAACGGTAAATCGATCTATCTACGTATGTATGTTTGTATATTTTATTCGTTATACGTACTGTAACTTGATTATATTCCATTTTTTATTTTTGTACCGGTAATGGGCATAGGACAGTTTTTCGTTTAATCGTACAATAGTGTGTTAATATCACCATTTATAATATCAGTATAAAAGTGTCCTTTTCGCGTCCCAGCGTCTATTATGATGAGAATTCCTTAAAGATGGTTAAAGGAAACTCCCGAGCACAGGACAATAGGACGGACACGCAAACCTTTCATTTCTTCTCACGTCGGGCGAACTACGGGAAGACAGAAGGAAGGAACACTAGACGATATTTAACACGTTTTTGGTAGTAAATTAAATCACTGAATTTAAAATGACTTCATATTGTAAAATACATTTATCATTTTAAGTGTACTGTTTTAGAGTTATATGTTGGGAGGACAAGTTTTAATTGTTTTATAATGCGGAAAATGTACGAGTAAATACTTTCCTCTATGTTTTAATACATTGTTTAATTCAATGTGTTTTGTATTTCTCAAAGGTAATACTCAGCAGTAATTATGAAATAAGTTTTATTACAAAGGGCTTGGTAAGTAAACATCATCATCATCATTATCATCATCAATCCGTCATCGACCACTGCTCGACATAGGCCTCTCTAGTAACACGCCATGTGGCAATATTACTAATAATGGCAAGTATAACATTATTAAAATTATATATTTAACATTTGTTTAACACGTAGTATATATGATTACAGTTATAGATCGGCTAAACTAGAATCTATTAAGAAAACACAAACCTATTCCAAGGAAACTGAAATGATTAAGGACTCAGATATTCGACCTTCTTGCCTTGAGAAAGTTCTTACATGGAATTCCTTAGTATTGGTTTGTGGTCTACAAACATAACAAAGCATTCGTTGTATAGCTCACGAGTAACGTCCTTTAAGGCATCCTGATCCTGACAAAAGTTGGCTCGTTAGCTCGGTGCCGCATCACTGGAATCGGTCACAAAAACAGCCTACAATCGATCCGGTGTCAACGACCGATCCGACGTGGGAATCCGACCAGGGATGACATTACCGACGCATCGTCCGCTTTTTATTGCAACCTGCAGTTCGGTTCGCTCAAACTACATTCGATCACATACGTAAATAAGTATTTGTTTAATAAGAGAATTATCTTTTTTTAACTCTGTATCTTTCAAACGGTTACCGCATCGACCGATATAAAAGTGGTTAAAAACATGCATAGCCAATAATGATTGTGATTAATGTTCAACGTGCTTTTTGGTGAATGTCTTGCTTATTAACGGCTCGGGTATTAATATGAGTCATACTGATTTACCGAGTGTCTTACAAATGTTATAAATGCACATGAGTCAACGTGTTATACGGTTAATTCAGTACGTAAACTATAGATGTTTATGCAAAGTGAAATGTGATCTGATCCTTTATCTAACGTGTAAGTCTAACCTAGACATGTTAGTATCAGAGGATAACAGGAATGGTTTATGTCTTAATGTTTTCTACGACATCCTTAAACAGGATAACAAATTATGTACTCAGCTTATTCACAATAGTAAGAAAAACGACAATGTAAGACAATATACGCTGATATTCACAAATCATTGCAGTTTCTTCACCTAATAGAGTTTAATGCTTCTAAACCTGATAAACTTTACGTTTATTATCATAAAAAAACTTAACCTTTGAAGTCTTAATATTTTAGAGCCATAATAGTAAATACTGAGTCAAGCCACAGAGTTGGACACTTGTTAAAGAACAGGTCGATAATAGTTCGTATGAAACTGCGTGTTATTTTGCGAAATGTCCTGCTGTTTTTTATTCAAAATCAGACTCCAACAGAACTAATTTGCGTTACATTGATGACAAAGATGTTAAGAGATGCTACTTTTAGCTTATGTAAATGGCAGATATGTGGTTAGAATTGGGACCAACATCTCGACCGGGTATATTCTTCCCAATAATGGGTAGGTATAACCCCGGATGTTGGTCCCGACTGTAAAAGTCCGCAATTCCTTGTGTTAATGTTCTGCATTAAAATATTACAAGTGTTAATGAGAAATCTGAACTTGTGTTTTTTTTTCATTTTTAGTTTTTTTATTTACTTCAATTTTCTTACGCAGTCGGGTTTTTTATTTTTTTAATTATATATTTATTTATGTTTTGGACCTACACCTTATATGTGCCCGTATGTAGTCTTGTTGAAGGTATAGGTAATTATCATTATATTATAATTAGGTATTGTTAAAATAAAACCGCTTGTACTTATTTCCATCTATTGAACATCTTGCAATATTTATGTGCCAATAAAATAATTTAAGTGGGCAAGGGATATTACTATAGACATCTCAAGTGGTTTTTCCGTTCTTATTACATCTTACTAAGATATATTTTTCTCTTCATTTCACAAGAAGATCATCTCAACGTTGTTGAATAAACAAATATTCATACGTTCTCTCCGAGTCTCTTGTTTCGTAATTTCACGGTAGTTTCCTATAGGACTAGGGTGGCCATGTTTGCTTAAGCTTAAGTTCCACTTTTAGGAAGTTTATTTATTCAGTATGTTACCATATAGATAGGTCTAAAATATTGATGCAGGAAATGTATATATATATGATCCGCAAGCAGCCGATGCTTATGTTAAAATTATTAATATTATTATTATATTAAAGAGAAAATACAGTATTACTACACACATAGACTGGATTGTTTTCTTTAATATGTCAGTGGTTATATATGTACATATATGTGTATGTGTACATATATGTTTGTGTGACTTTGTGTGTACGTGCGAGTGTGTTTATACATACATATAATTATATCGTACAAATATAACTATCGTTTTTTTTAATTCAAGATTGAAATATTTGTTGAGGAATGGGATATAAAATCCGTCTAGTATAGTAAACGATAGTGTTGTCACCGTACGTGGGAAAGTCAAGCCCCCGTTAGAACTGTCTCTGTGCAACAGAACAATATCGCTGTTCGTGTAGGTTGTGTCGCCTAAACTTTTATCTTGACTATCGATGAGCTAGCTTTATTGTATACGATGCTGATATTACATATTGATTAGAATAACGAAATAGTGTACGTCCTCGCGCCTCAATATTCTCATTTTATTTATATTGGGTTTTATTTAAATTTTATGAAGAATATATTATTAGGTATGTAATTGTGATACATGGGGGTGTATTACACTTCTCTGTCTATCCCTTCGGGAAAATACAGGGGTTATGGTATGTCATGCTATTATCTACCAATTGATGACTCCGTGACTTAGATCTGGTTGCAGCTTGAAGTTGATCCGTCAAGTGAAGCAATATCAGGCGTTGCTTGCTAAAAGTAAGATGTGTGGAGTGTTCATTATAGCTGTTTTTAAATATAGGTATATAATGTTATCAGGTAGACCTACTACCTTGAAACCCTTGAGAACGTTTTTTTTTGATTGTAAAATTCGTCAACACACCATAAGCGTAAATACGATATGTAAATTTTGATAAAGCATTTTCTTTTAATATACCTACGTATGTATGTATTTAAATTTGTATGGCATTAAAGAAATTATATTTTCAAATGATACGTAATCTCATGCATATCTTAGTTGTGGAACTTGATTATAAGATAAATCGTAATTGCGAAAGCTATGTTATTTTACTGATTGGATGAATTTTATTATATTGTTAATAGTTTTGTTCCAAATAGGAAAAGCGCGTCGTCAACGTGGGAACGTATATTTTTTATTAGAGCTGTTAATATTGAAATGGAATTGCTCTATTTGTTCATATAGGCACCATCATCATCATCAGCGTTTTTGTCGTTACACAGCTGGTGACGTGCTGCTCTAATAATTTGAAGGGTTATGGCCATAGTCTGCCACGCTGGCCAAGTACGTGTTAGCAGAAAACAGGCGACAGAAAGCAGAAGAGAATCGAATCGGTGTTTCAGTTCTAGTTGAAAGCTAGAGCTATTGTTATTGATTTCGGTCACAGTTGGACGGAGCGTTGACTTCATCAACCACGTATTTCTACTCTGAAATCAATATCCAGAGTTTCTCGTAGGCGTCGGTGATCGCTTCCGGTATTCGACCTGTTGATCACTGAGACATCTTTGAATATGCGCTTTTTGTCCTAATAAAGTCAATCTCGTTTTTCAGTGCAATAGTTTTATATTTATACATACATATATATACATGAATATATTTATACATACATATATATTTATACATTTTTAAGTTGTGCCGGTTTCCTCTAGACGTATTCCTTCCACACTATATCAAGTGACACTTCTCCAATTTTAAAACGCACAGAAGTATGAGTAATAAGTGATTACTAGATAAAACAAACGTAAAGATTTTTTTGTGTGCCATTAACAGCGTAGGTATGTAAGACCACAATTTGCGAAATCCGTAGAACCGGTCTACGTCCTGTATCAATAATCCGAACAATTAACATTAATCAATAGCTATTATCTCGGCTAAGTTGTCTCAATTATTGCCCATTGGCCCCAATTTAAAACAATACAGACATCGAAAATGTTTTCACGTAAAACAGTAGGTAGGGCTATTAACCTTTTTTTGATGAGTTTAGGAAAAATGTAAATACAGACATGATATCTCAGCAATTTTCAGGGTCGAGCGGAAAGGAAGGATTTCCGCCTGCTACGGTCCTGGCAGACTTCTATTGACTCTTGTAAATTCATTCAAGTTGTGTCCAAATAATAAATCAAATTGAGTAATCAGCGACACGACACATGCACGCACGCTCACACAAGCACACTCATACACGTATACACATACGCACACACCCTCGCACACCTAGATAATACCTATCTCTGGTTTTTAAAGCACTGTCTTTTTTTACGGAGAAATAGGCTCGCGTATCTCTTTCAAGCTTTACAATTTTTGTTAACTAATACTTCATGATATCCCAATAGACGAAGAAGGTACCAGTAACGCAAATTACAAGATTCTTAAAAGTATTTAAATGCATATATTTAATTTAAATAAAATATAGGCAGGTCTCCACCGCTATCTCACCGCAATCGGGTGAAGTTTATGAAGAAGAAACTCGTGTAGATTTGAACATAGGGGATTTAAGCCGGTACATATGTATGTATATAATCATGTACTCTTGACACAAAGTTCAACAGTAAATAAAAAATATTTCATGTTTGTATTTAGTTAGGCTTGTACTGATTTAGATTGCTATATTAATAGCGCGTAACATTTTGGTTATCTCAGCGAGCGATCGCTGCGTTTATTTAGGAAAGGGAGGCTTCCCATGAGACTTGAACATAACTAGAACTTACGGTGAATCGTTCATCTCTACTTTGGAGTTTATTTGGACAAGGCGTTCATAATGTTGAAAACTGTTATAGCATTCTAATTTAAAAGGACTGGTCCATTGGTCTAATGGTTGGAAAACTGACTTCTGAGATGAGGGTAATGTTTTCAATTCCCATTAGATAAAAATAATATGAGTGACGACGTAACAGCGAAATAAAAATTTCGTAAGGAAACTAGTATGTCGTAGAATTCGCCATATTTTTTTATAAGGCGTGTAATTATTTTCAATTCGTAATTAAACTATCTGGCAGATTTCAATTTTAACCCTTCTCGCTTTGAGAGGTAACCCATGTCTTACAGTGGAACAATAAAAAGTTTTGATAATACTTCTGGCATTGTTTTCGTTATATGTATATTAACTTCTAAGACCAAGAGTACGTAAGTTAACTTCAGTTGTGATTCCGCTGAAATTACTACGAAACATCGGGACTGTAATCTTCGAAGAGGTACGCAGTGTATTCTTTACTACCACCTTTCACCAGTTACGTTTACGTCCCACTATGGAGTTATAGGGATTGAGCCTAGTGGTATGCAACGGATCAGCAGTCGCGCTTGCAACCATTCGACCGATGAAGTAATAAAACTGTACAGTTCTAAGTTACAATTACAGTGAAGTTAGTACGGTAATTGTTTCTTTATTGAAAGTAATTATTATTCTTTATGAATAACCGCTTTAATAGAAGAAATGGACAATGTAGAAAGATACTGATGAGATTTATGCCTAAATTTCTGAGTTTCACTTTGCAGGTATCTTATGATATTATCTTTGAATAAATATAAATAAGTGATAAAATATGATCGAGCTCTACTAAACGTGTTGCTCGGCCTGCGCTGCAACAGAGATTGTTACTGCGGTCTAGTCGACGGCTAAGCTAGCTTACCGCTAAAAGCCAATACAACAGCCGATATCTAGCTTATGAAAGAGCTTAGGAGCTATCGTTTACGTATTTCAGATCATCTTAATACTCCTTTTTAGATTTCTATTTATATTTTTGCATGCTATTAAAATTAATAAAACCTTAAAAGCATTTATCTTCTCGTTGTTCCAGGGTGTGGTGGGTCGGAACGTTCATTGCGTTTTAAAGAAATATAAATACTGTTTATCTTTTAAATTATAGCATAACATTTTTTCTTTGTTCATTAAAATGCTTTATCTCTCTTTAAAGTTTTATCATTCTTTTCTATAAATCCTTCTGCGTTTTTACAGACAAACGAGATCTAATAAGTACATAAAATGGAGATAAGTGTTAATTGTTTATGAATATGGAAGATCCTTTTCTATATAGATACGTTAATACGTACATGATAACGTTTTGTTATCTAGAAGTTGAACTTCGCGATGTCACGACTCGGTATATTTACCAAAGCTATTTACTAACCATCAGTAAAGACGGACCGTGATGTATTAAAAAAACTTCCAGTTATCTGTAGACATATATTTCCGCCAAATACCGCCTGATGCTATTTGTTATTAGATATAAATAGCTAAAATTGTCATAAATATTTGTTTCTTAATATATTTATTGCAGTATTTTATTTTTAGAATAAACGAGTAAGTACAACTGTTGAGATCTCACGATGGTATGTTTGAATATAACTCGGAATAGCTTAAAGCTTAACTTCGTACATTAAAATAATTTCTCATTTTCGCCGATCTTTCAAAATATGCACTTTTCGGCTTGCCACGAGAATTTACCGTGAATTCTGATTTTACGGATTCCACATTATGCGTTCTGATGCATAAACGAAAGTGCAAATATTGTTCGCTGTAGTAAAATTGCAGGGACGGAAATAATCTGGGCTCATCAGGTGGCAGGTAGTAATTTTGAACTCTGAATTGTGTATTTTCATTAAAATACACATTGAGTAATGACGATGTGTCGTTGAAATTCGATTCCATTTTCAAATTGCTCTTTCTTTTATTAAATCGCGTTTATCCGATGTCCGCCTGTAAAATATGTCCGATCGATAATACAAATTTATGAAAATATATGTAGTTGTATTGTTTATACTAGTAACAATATTAAAATTGAAAGACTAAGATTTATTTTAAGTTCAATAGTTAAATAGTAGTATTAAGAAAAAATCGTAGTATCTATATGCTTCAATATCTTATATGGTATTGATAAACCGAGAAAATATAAATAATTTCAATTGTATTTATTTTAATTATTACGTACGAAACTATAACAGGCCAAATTTCACAAGCAACGGGAAACATTTGGAAAATAACATTTATATTTCATAACAGGACACATTCAATTGGGTGCTTGAAAATAAAACGTGGCGGCCGTGATATTTCCCGCAAAAGATTTTCCGCGTACGCTCGCGGATTTCATGGATTTCACGAGTTAGCTGCACTCGCGACGTTTGCGGCGAGCGCAGATCCGCCCGGTGCGGGTGCGCCAGTATCCTGCCCGTTGAGACACACTGCGAGTGCGTCCGCGACAGCTTAGATTGTTTGTACAATACACAAATAAATACACTTTTTATTCCTTTCAAACGATTTGATTTAAGGCCTTTTGCATGTCCAGTTTATTATTTGTTCATAGATAAAAACGTTTGATGTTTTATAAATCAGTATAACAATAATATTGACTGCCTCGTTGATCGAGCAGTTGCAAATGCGACTGCCGATCGGGAAGTCCTGGGTTCAAATCCCGGGTCCGGTACTATTAGATTTTTCTAATTTAGAATTTCTAGTAGTGACTCGGAGACTGGATCTTTGTCCGGTGTATGGTAATAGGCTCACCACTTTTCTATGGGACTTAAACGTAACTGGTGAAACGTGGGAGTGTACTACAACCCTTCTGCCTACGCCTTCGGGAATTACAAGCGTGATGTTTTTTTTTTATGTTTTAGTAATAACGATTTGACAATTGAGAGAAAAATCATTGAAATCCGTCATTTTCAACCTGTTCAAGTCCATTACTAAACATAGGTCTCCCGTGAAGGGTTTTAGGTAGGTTAGGTAGGTATGTAGGTTGAGGATCGCAAAGCATGTCTTCTCCCACTATCTGCGCTGCTGCCCCTGGTCAGTTAGGTTTTAGCTCTACCTAGGCAGACCATGACATGCCGCGATTAGTCAGCGTGGGATTTAACACCATAGAATAAAAAAATAGACAAATAAAATAGCTTACATTTGAGAGAAAATGACTCTTTTCTGTTTGAGGACTGCAGTTTGAGGAATGACAGCAGCTTAGCAGTAATCTGCCACCAAGTGAGTTGCAACAATATCCGGTACTGTGAAACGCAGAACCAGCACGCCGACACCGGCGCGCGGCGTTTAGAAAATATGGGCAGCATAGCTTCACGTTTTACTTTTACGTTTGCTCCAAACATTAACCTGTACGTTAAAATTTAAAATGTAACGTTGTAAAATGTGTGCGAGTTGTTTTTTTAGTGAGCAAATTAAATATTTAGTAACTTACGAGTACCTAGTTATTTTAAATTACCAATACCCTGTAGTTGCAATTTTATTATAAAGGTGTCACGGCACAGACTAATTAATAAATAGGCCATTGTCTGTGAGAGTTGGTACCGCGAATTGTATGTTTTAGTGAATGCTAAATATATACTTCGTACTATAATACATATTGAAGTCGATAAGCAACGTCTTTATTTATACGAGTAGTCAACAACGATAGCTAATATTCTAATTCTATCCAAAAATAAAGTATCTACCGCTACTGATGTGGTCAAAATATCAGAAAATTATGTAACATTTTTAACCGGAAGTATCAGGCATCAGTAACGACTTAAGTTTTTCCTTGGTTCCGGAAAAAAACACTAACAAATTGAATATCGTCGAAATGTCATAAATATAATTTTATTAATCATTCATAAAAATACATAACATGTCTTTACCCGTAAATTAGGTCAAGAATGGGTTAGTGTAGGGCAAGACCCGTTTCGAGCAAAACACTAGAACAATAGATGTCGCCCAAATACCGGAGATAAAAGTTCTTTAATGCCAGTATCCGCTGCAAGCCGCAATTATCAGTGCTTAACAAGTAGGATACACTCGGCAGCAGTGTTTTTTGTGTCGCCGGATGTACCCGGAGCCGCAAGCTAATTCTACCGCACATTCCAATGCACACCGCACTCTACTGTAGAGTTGGTAACATTTAGAACTCGCATTTATACGTTTTTGTTGCTTATATGTCAAAGCGACAATACGCAGTAAGGGTGTGATTATGGCCGGTGGAAGCAATGGGTTTCCATTTTGTTGCTCTTAACTAAAAGCGACTATACCCTAAGGGTGTGACTGTGAGCGATGTATGTTAAGGGTTTAATTCTTTGCCAAGAATTGGGAATGAAATTCAGTGACTAACGTTTGAGGCTTTATGTTGCACCATTATCTGATTTAAAAAACGTGTAGATATGTTTGTAATTTCTACTTTTATGTTACTGCTTAAGTGTTATGTTGTTCATTTTTATCTTTGTGATTGTATATTTTAATTTAAATGCGCACAGATTATGTGTTTTCTTCTTTGTGTTGCTTCGAAAACCGTTTAGTTAGATAATAATTTCCTGTGTTAGTAGTGTAAATTGTTAGTGTTTACCTGTCTCCATGTGAATTAGGTTTGACAACATACATAATATGTATGCATAGTTATAACTATTAAGGAAATAGCAATTGCCGTAGTTTCAATAGCTGCAAATTCGCATAAATGAAATTCTATTATCTTTGGTATTGTATCGTCATGTCCGGTTCCTTATTAATAGGGTAGATAGATAACACCGACTGCACAAATATTCGTGTCCTTAACGCTGTGACGTCACCGCTATTCTATAGGTAATTGTAAAATTGAATTTACTTCTATAATTAAAAATGTAACTTTCAAATATGTGAAATACTTAAATATCGTACTGACAAGGAAGAAAGAAAATCATCTCAATAAATATTATTACTATAATTTTCTACTCTATCCGTTCCTAGCTCTTCCTGCTTAACGCCTGGCAGAATTTGTTCTGCTGAATTAACCCGGATGCACAACGTTGCTATAGTTATATGCGAAGGCGCTTCCGCCCCTTGGATCTTTCATCAGTTTTAGCTCCTACGAAATCTGTATAGAGTAAATATTGTTCTAGAAAGCTAAGATATGCTTTAGTAAGAATTGAAATAACTTGTCATAATATTTTTATAGTCTATTTTTGTCTATGGTTCACAGGCACGGGTATATGAATGAAAATGTTCCAATTTCATAGGCCTATTCTTATTAGTAGGTATACTAATTGAAGTATAAAGTTATAACCGTAGCGGTGATAAAATATTGTCATACGAAATTTTATATTTGTATATTTGTACCTAGTCATTTTGATAAAAGCTGAAAGAGAATTTCTTTATTAATTTTATATTGGAGTAGTTGTTGTTTTTTATCCTAGTTAACTCGGGATGTCGGAGTGGCGTTGAAGGTCCATGCTTCAAGGTAATAATCAAGTAATATACACAGCGTACTGATGATAAATAAAAATATGTACATGGAATATATATACGAATGAATATAAAATTCTGTTATAATAACTACACGCATACGAGTAGATGGGAAGAGAATGGGAATGAGAATGGGAAATTCTATGATGTTCCTAATTTTCAGTACCTATTCATGTGCTTAGATGACGCTCCAATACGTCGTAAATAAGTATCTGCAGCGGCGCTATCTGCATCGATATAATTACAAGCTTAATTAAGTCAATATCGTGTGTGGACTTACACAAGAGATAATATAATTTATCGCAGTCATATTTTATACCACACAGGCTATTACGAGTATGTCTCGTAATAATTTGCTTATATACACGTTTACGCTAGTTACGTCATTATATTTAGCAGTGAAGCTATGATTGTTGTTACATACTCTTCAAGGCCACAAAAAGTAGGTACCTACTTAGATTTCGTTATATTTTTCATGTTCCGTTATCACAAAATCGGATTTAAATTCTACTGTTTGGCGTAGAACATTCTCGAATGGTGTAGAACTTTCTTGATCGAGAGCGGCCTGAAATCTACTTCATTAACTACTGAGTATCTCATATTGATTTTTCCCGCGCATTTTCTTGTTAAGAATTGATATGATATAATAAAATAACCGCTTTTTACTAAAAGCATATGTATATATCACGATACATATACCTACAACTGAAATGTTGTAATTATTTAAAGCAGACATAAGATTGTAAAGGAAGAGACACGATTTTGGATTTGAACCTAAAGTACTTGCAATGTGAGGCAGAATTTTGGAGCACTGCCCATTACTGCTTTAAAAAATAAGTTAAACAGACAGTAATAAAAAACCAATAGACGGGCGTAAAAGGAAAATGTTATAGGTACGATTTGATGATTTCATTTTATTCTTGAACAGAGTTCTAAATTTTTGTTCGGAACGTGAGCTTTCTTTCGAGAATTAAATGTTAGACAAACAATAAATGTTTGCGAACTCAATTTGTACTTTTCTCGAATCAAACGGAACTCTGATTGCGAATTATCTAGATGTGAATTAGATTCCGTAGTTTTGTTCTTCCAATTTATGTGCTAAAGAACGTAACTTCATACGAGTTTGGCGATCGACTTAGCGATATTAGAGTTTATTGCATCAGTGAAGCGTTTGTCAGCTCTGTGGTGTTGGTTTATTGAAAATGAGCGTTTGGTATTTAGAAAGCTTTCAATAATACATTGCAAGATTACCATGACGACCGATGTCGTGAACACTATCTGCATATGTTCATTTATCTGGCAACATTTTAGGTGACGTCGCATCTGGCAACTTTATACAAAAATTGGTCTTCTTTACCATCAAAATTGATTACAAAAATTTTAAGATGTTAAACAATTTAAAATATCTTTAAAATCAAATGAGCTTTAAAAATTGCTCATTGACGATACCGACGTCCACTTTTATAGGTATGATGTAAAATACTTTCCGAATTCACAAATTCCAGTCAATAATACAACCTTGAAAATGGATTAATCTTTATTTCAATAAATCATAGCTACCAAAGTAGGTACAAATTTACAAAAATAAACATTACAATCTAAATTACGATCTACACTAGTTACACCAAAGTGACATAGCAACGTACGAAATTAACCTAAAATCAATTGCAGCTAATCGACAGAGGTTAATTCCATGGTTATTCCATTCTCTTATAACTAAAACGATGTATATTGCGTATTATACTACCATAAATCTAAATAATCGATTACTGACACAAATACCGAATTAAAAAACATTATTGAAAAAAAATTAAAATTATATAACAATTTTGTACCTTAACGCGAGGCATGTATAAACGGAATCGATTGGTGTTACCATTGTATTAAAATCCTTTTTATTTTATTGTTGTTTAATTTGTGGCTATATTTGTGCATTTAAGAAAGTGCCAGAGAAAAAGTTTTTGAAATTTCCCTGAGGTTTTCTTTTGAAGTCAATACTACTCGAAAAATTAGTAATAACTTGAATATTTTCTGTCTGCATACATCTATCCGCTTCCAAATACCTCTAGTTCATAATATGTAAAGCAGTGAACGACGCTTTCATTTTGAACACTTAACAACGAGACAGGTCTGGCAGGCTCTTCTCCTTGCAGTACGCGTAGGAAGACGGCCAGGCTTTGAATCCAACGCGATCGTAAATACGCTTGGCGCAACGCACATCGTCAGCCAGGTCCTCGTTGATAAGATCTGAAAATTTAAAAAACTGTATTAATTAAAGCAAGCAAATGACACGAATCGAGGCAACAAATACATTGTACTATAAACGATAAGTTTATTATTATATAATTTTATTATTATAAACGACTAGTAAGATAATTTTCAGATTTATTTTTGATTAGTTATAACCTCCAACTATGTTTGATACGATAAAGTATTGTAAAATTTAGTACATCCTATTTTAATAATTGTATTTATTAATTTCATTGCTTATATTTTACTAGTTGAGAGCTTCATGTAAAATCGTTTTCGAACTGGATCATATCTTTTTCCAGCAGTTAGCTATAATGTCTGCACATCAAATTTCAACAAAATGGAATTCCGAGTGCTATCATAACTTCAAATCCTAAGGGAACTACAAATTTTTTCGGACTTAAAGTAGCTTATGTCACTCTCCGGCCCATAACCTATATCTACGCAATAAATCACATCTATCCGTTACGGTTTTTTTTTCCGTGAAAGATGGACAAACTCGCAAACATATTGTATTTGCACACTTTTGTCCTAGTAGGTTTGTCTATGTAGCATAAGGTTTAAACATGTAGCATTTCATGAATAGTACAGAATTGTAACTTAATTTTAATCAATAAATAAATTTAGTAATTACAAAAATACTCTAATTATTAATACTCATTAAAAACTGTTTTCTAAAGCGCACTGCACGATAATTGCAGTACAAATCCGAGCATTAGCAGCAGGTGCTAAACACAATTAGTTGGGACGTATGATTTAATTAGTTACCTTCACACTTCATGCTGCAGTGTCCGCCTTTCCTCCCTTTCTTGCACCAGTCTTTGTTGTTGATCTGGGAACATTGGACACAATTACCTTTAATTGTATCTCCTTCTTGGTCTTTTGTGCAGTTTTCCTTTGAATCTATTTTTGTGATATCTGCAGACAGTTGAGTACCTACTGCTTATGTAGTTAACATTATGTCTTACTGTTATGTGGATGTTACATTCTATAAGGTATAATGATTAGGGATACTTTACACTACACCAAGTTACGCCAAGTAGTTTCTTTCGTTAAAATGTACATGTAATTTCATATGCGAGTAACGACTGCACAGAATTAGAAAATGTCATACAGAAGTGTGTTACCGATGATCATATCTGTAGATTTGATACGAAGCAATTAGGAATAATGTTAGATGCGGACGTGATACTTCCACAGTCAATGTATTGATTCATTTAATCAGTGAATCGCATATCCCATTAGACATAGTTGTACACCGACATCTTACCATTGGGTTTGTTAGTTCTATGAACTCTAAGAATAATCTCTGTGAAAATAAATCCGTTTATTTTTAAGTTCAGTAACAATCCATCGCCCCGAAGAACTCAATCAACATGACCGCACCGAGTGGGGGTGTAATGGATAATATTGCTCCTGGCGACGCCAATATGCCCAAATAAATTAATGTATTAATTAAAAACGTGTTTGCTGACAAAATACAAAATGCAGCGGGCGAAGCGTCCGCCAAATTTGCATTTTCATCGCGTCCCTAATGGAGAAATGCGTATCGGAATTTGGAATCACTTTTTTGTTACTGAAATATGCTGCTTAATTACGTTTAAAGCGAGACTAGAATTCGTAAAGCTTGTTACAACGTGACTCTCGCGCTGGGCTATGCGACCGTGCGGCTGCGGCATGCGTCGCGGATTACGCGGCGCAAGCAAATGTAACCGTCTAACACCTTTTTATATATTACACAATTACATTTCGGCTACTGTGAATAATTGTTTTTTGATTGTAGGATGCTATATTGAAGGCGCTCGAGTGGCAACGTCATTCTGATCCTCAAAGCGCTATCTGGCAACGCTATCTGGTTCTCGGATTTTAATACTTTTGATGAGTATGACTACCGTAGACGCGGTATCACCTTCCATTGTTTAAATATTGATTAAATTTGCCAATCTCACGGCTCTGGTCATTTAAGATGAACAATTCTTCTGCATACTATATATAAGCTAATTTGACTATTGTTTGATGTATGATATACGAGTATTATGAGTCATGTTAAAACTGTAAAAAAACATCAATTAACTTCTAGATCATCTGTTGGTAACTAGTCACTTTAAAATATTTATAATACCGGAGTAGTGCGACGACGATTTTAAAAAAGGGTTTTTTTTTGCATCTTCCTAAAACGCAGACCTATGTATGTATGTCTGCGCTTCGGAATAGTTCAGAAGGAAGATTATTTCATATGTCACAGGGCGTGTGCATTTTTCACTTGTAGTCCATGACCTTTTTGTATCATAATGTATTCTTGCGCAATCTAGTCAACGTTGGGAATAAACTTCCAAATTTATATAGAACATTTTCTTTGCCTCAAATGGAATATAAACTTATAAGCCAAATGCGAAGCCACGTATTATGACATTGAAGTTGAATAATGTATGGCATTGAAAAAGAATAGTATTCTTATACTATGTAGCAGTTTTTGTATAAAGTAGAATATTCATTTGTTAAAATTACGTTGGAATTTTATGTTCGTAAATACTATTATTCATTAAAATGGACTGCTGGATCTACTTAATTGTATGTTTTGACAGTTTTTGAAAAATATCTTTGTTTGATTTAATTATTAGATCGTTATAAGAGATATTGATGAATATAACTAGACTCTAATATAAAAGCAATGCATTTTCGTGATTTCTTAGTTAATTAGTTTAAATTAACTATCTGGTATTGAGCAGTAATATAGCTTCCTTAAATATAAATATAGTGCCCTTAAACATTTAGCAATAGTTAAGGGCAGTTGAATTCTATTTTCTTATCTGTGTCTCTGATTGGGAGACAAATTAAGCAGTGAACATTACAGGTAATAATCAGTAGAGAACAATACTCAAACTTTTCATTTACATATCATGACTCCCTAATAGCTAAAATACTGGTATCCAGCAAATAGGTACAATCGGTATTTGTTAAACAAAGAATAAATCAGGATATTTTAAGCCGAAATTTGGCCTATAAAAGTAATTGTTCTCATTATAAATATTCTCTGTCCTTCATAGTACACTGTTTTCCAGCGTAACAGTGAATTCCCATACAGCTCACCCAATTACTTTCACAATTTTCCGGGCGGCGCGCATTTCACAATATGGGAAATTTTTAAATTGGATGTGGGATGTTTCCTTTCCACACATCGCTGCGTGCGTTTGTTTAACTTTACCACATAGTGCTTCCTTGCCGATATATTAAACATCCTATACTCGTATATTTTTAAAGGATATTTTGCTTTTTCGCCTCTCTATTTCCTATTTCATTTTTAACGCTCGAATTAGTACAAGTTTTTAGTCAAAATTCTGATAGGTCTGCATAGCCGTTATAAACTGTTGAATATTTTTTCCCTGTCTGTAATTGTACGAATAGCAAATATTTAGAACGATACTAATGAACAGGTGTTTAGAGCTAAATTAATATCAAATTATAACATAATGAAGTGACAGTTCGAAAATTTCCATTTACATCGTTATTTCCAAAGTTAACAGTCGATTTTCAGTTGCGTTATTATTGCCAACGATTGAAAATACGTAAAATAATGCAATGCTCACTGCGGTTAAGCGATTAATATCGGCGCCGGCGGGCTTAATGAGCGACAATCATTTTTCGCGGTACGAAAAACCCGATGTGACGCAGCCCACTGTGGAGAACGCCGCCGACTCACCGGCCGTGTTCATTTAGCAATATTAAATTTCACGAAACATTATTGCGGTCATAATTTAAACTTCCGATTCGATTATTTGCGATTGTTTTGTGCGTTGTTGGATTTAATTAAAATTCATGTAAGGAAGCATTTTCGTTGGTATTTGGATTTATCATGATGATACTGATTTTATAAGTCATATTTATTAAAAAACCTTTTTCAGCTGGTGATGTTGTTGGAATTCACCTGGAAGAATAGCCCGGGAAAGACCCCGTTTCCATCAGTGCGGAAATCGTAATATGAAGTTTAATATCTTAAAGGAAAATTGATAATTATAGTAAAGTTGTGGATTCCACTCTGTAAGAGAAAGCTAATGATATGAATGTTTTAAATGGTAGAGTAATGATAGAGAATGTCATTCAACTGGAGAAACGCTACTAAGGAATAGAAGCAGCAACCTCTGTTGCTAAGCAGCTATACTTGAATTGTTGTACTCAAAGCGATCCTAATAAGTGCTGAAGCGTAGCAGGCATCCGTCCTTGAACTTATAGATTACGATCTAGCATAAGTTTCACTTAGGTTTACGTAATATTAAAGTTTAACCTCAATTACTACCTTCTCGTTGCTCAATTACCTGAAACAATACGAATTTTTGCACACATATCCAATACACTAATTCAGAACACTTTAAACGACTTATAATCCATTCATAATATTATATTCGATTACGTCCTTGCTCAAAATGTAGTTGAGCTTCTGGAAGCTTGCGGAATTTCAAAAATTGAAACTTATTTACGGCCGTCGAATAAATGCCAGCTGTTCTAAAATCCAATAGCGATTGTCTTATGAAGTGACGCTACAGATATTGCACTTCGGATCCCGATCCGAAGATCCGACGACGGGACACGGATCAAGTGTCGAATAAACGTCGCTACATCGGAGATGCGGCGTTCCATTTCTTATTGTTCGGAACAATGCTCCGCCTTATTAGGACCGGTTTGAGCTTCATTCCTTGCCGATGTTTTACAATGTTGACGTATGACAATTGGTTCTGAAGGTCGTTTTAGTGTTTTTGTGCGAAAGTCCGCAAATACCACGTGGTTAGGCATGTTCGAGGCATTAGAATACGTTTAATTGTAGTGTGACCAGATTTTTTGATTCAAGCATCCAATGTTTGCTTGCAAAGGGATTCGATACATTGTTATGCATATTATTCCATATACATAAATATTAGTTCTTTAAATAATCTTGTTGTTTGATAACTTGTACTTTTATCTATAATTTTATACAGTTTATAGATGTCTGCAGAAAAGCCTAAAGCTGTTCTTTAAACCCAGACACCTTCAAAGATTTGCTGCTATCGCGAAATTATAAATTTGGTTATTTCTATTCTTTATGTATGTTTAGAACCGTTCAAACCAATCCATTGAAATGCAAATTCTGTCGTTTAGCAGCAGAAACTGTAAATAGTTTAAGGTCCATAAGACATTTTCATTAGAGTCTCCAGATTTTGTGTTAAATAAAATATGATTGGTTAAATTTCTAGGAAGTGTTATTTTGGTTCAAAAACTCAGGACACATAAGTTGGAGGCAAACTGGAATTTTTCTAATTTGCCTTTAAGTAACTTTACTTTACCAAATTGTAGCGCTGTCTGGTCTGATTTAAATACAAGAATTATTCATTTTGTACCAATAATATTTGTTAGCGAACTAAACGTATATTTCGTGGAAAAATCTGTTAATGCGGAAAGTTCCGGTAATCACGATAAAGCGTATAGTTAATGTTTTAGCCTCCTAACTGTCGGTGCACGTTTACACGCGAAAGGTCGAACTGTGCGCGTAAACAGCGCCGTGCAGATTTTAATTTTATTCAATCAGTGGATCGCAAACAGATCTCGTATCTCGGTTCGCGATTAAACGCTTTGTTACGTAGTCTTTAGTAATCCACCGAAATTATTTTGTTCAGACTCAATTATTATAATTGCTTTTCTAACGCGATCAGAATTTTGATCCTTCTTGGTGTAATTAATTATATTTTGGCGAGTATAATTTATTTGGGCTTCTATAATATTATGAAATACATTGGTTATATTTCAGTTTCCCATGTCAGTGGCCTGGAATTCGAATATCTCGCATGCGGCTCTTAGTTTACGAACTAATATCTTATGTTTTTAAAGGTTGCGTATCGTAGTATATTACTGGGTGCAACTAACTAGCATCTTTTCGAGTTCTGCATAAATTATGCTTTAAGTCGTCTAGATCCCCAGCGACGCAGCTCGATCGCTTGTAGTTTCAAACCTTCTCATTCCCAAAGCAGACTTACATAAAATATGTCCAATGACTGAACAAATGTCCAATAAATGATGATGATGATGAGAATATTATAAATGTTTGTTAATCTTTAATCATAAATAACTTACATTAACAGCCTGCGTTGGTCATTACTTGTTTATTTTTGTTTGTTTTGCTGCGCAGTTACATTAAGTTACTATTTTTATTACGTTCTGAATACTATAAGGGGTAGCGAGACAATATACAACAACGGCTTGAACGCTGTTATTGAGCATGAATAAAGGTGTGAATTTGAAAAATAAGTCGGCCGTAAATCTACTAAATTTTGTACAAACAATAATTGCGGTTGTCCAAATTCCATTGATCGCAGCTTTCCAAATTGCAAAAAAATTATGAATAACTAGTATATATTTGTACGTACCTACTGCATAAAATACATATAATTGAAGCATAGAGCATATACCTACAATAAAATAGTCTACAAAAAAAAGTTTAAGCGCTTTAACTGTTGAACAATTTAAATTAAATCTGGTGTCTGTAAAATCTAGTTTACGAATAGTATACGAATTGCAATAATCAATAGTTTCCACGAAAATGTACTTTTATTGAAAACTAAGAAATTGGTTCTCATATATACATTTGTATATTCTATTCAATACTTCGACGGGAGTTTGAGTCTTAGGTTGAACCTCAACCAGGCAGATCACTTTTGAGTGTGAATTATTTATGTTTCCGAGTGCTGTTCACAGCATCGACGGCTCGATCGTTATCGCTGATCATATTATGTATGTACATTGCTAAAAAGTTTGTTACTTAAAAAAGTTTGTTACTCAATATCATTGTGCTTTCTAATTAGCTCAAGACCTAATAACCGTTTGTGAGTTGGAAGAAAGTATTATAATTTTTCTTAACGTAACATTACGCTTGTACTCCCTGAAAGACTAGACAGAGGAGTGCAGTACAATTCCACGTTTCGCTGGCTAGGTACATTTACGGCAACATGGAATAGGTGGTGTGTTTTGGACAGTGGCGGTGCCGTGTACCGGGCACAGATCCATACTCCAAACCACTACTGGAAATTTCTACAACAAAATCTAAGTGTAGAAAATCCAATAATAACTGTCCCGATATTAGAACCCAGGAACTCGCGATCAGCACTCGCGCTTGCAACCACTCGACCACTGAGGCAGTAAAATTTTTCTTTATATTTTAAAATTTATTCCAGGTTGTTTACATTAGGGCAGAACACAATCTAATATATTATGTAGATGAAATATCATGTCAAGATTTCGGGACTCAAGTAGATGCTAACGACTGAAATTTGATTTATATTGTAACACTTGATTATATCCATATCGCATGATAGTATCTGAAACTGTTTAGATACGTTTCCATGGTGACCGACCTGCAGTAATGGAATAATAATATCTTGGTAAATCACACACGGCCATCTGATCTTAGAGTAAGCATCACGAGATGTTGTCTTCTGGTAATCAAACGTAATACGTTAAACGTAATAAACTTAACGTAAATAAATGCGCTTATCACATAATTATTTATCCTGGGCGAGAATTGAATCCACGACCCCTCATTCACCCGTCAGGTTCGCTAACCACTGAACCAAAGGGCTAGTGTTGGAATATCATTAGACGAGACCTCATATTAACGTGAAACTAAAGAGCGATTTATCTAACGAGAAATTTAATTATGTAAATAATCTTCAGATTAACAATGATATTGGACTTTTCTGTACCTCCCTGTTTGAGATCGAAGATGCAGAGAGACTTGAACACTTTTTACATTACTAAAGGTGTCGTGACTAATCATTTATGCAAATGAACTGACTAGCGCTCTCATCAGTCACGTGGTGCTAAGTAGCTGAAATAAGTCATGTTTCAGCAGATCTAATTTACGGATTAAAACATGACTTGTTGAGACATGACAAATCAGTAATAGCTATTTAATGTTGAACAGTTTCTAGTTACGAATTTTTCCACTTTCGAATTTTCAGTTTTGACAATACTTACTTGTTTCTTTGTTGGGGAAATTTACTTTGCATGTGACATATTATGTACAATGTACATATAATTATGTATTTGCTTGCTCACAAATTCACCATACATGCCATCACGTAGAATAATGTATTTTGAGGTAAATAAAAGTGTTTTGTAAATACAATATTTTCTATGCAGCGTGAAGGTACGACAAGGACAAAAGATGGAATTGAATTACACTGAATAAAACCAATCGATGTTCCTTCTGTAGCGTTCGGTTCCACTCTCGCAGATTCGTTGGAGCTTATCGCTCCAAAGTGGTTAGATTGCTTGCAATCCGCTCTATTCGTCTTTACATGAAAAATTTGCATGTGTGTATGGCACACGCTGTTACGTCTTCTATTAGCTGATTGAATATCTACACTTACTGTGCAAAATCGTGTAGCTATGTTTTGGTTTCAGGTTAATAAAGAAGCAGTTAATAGCATTCAGACTCCAGAAACCTATAATGTTATTAACGGTCAAAATGATGATTTATAAGAAGTAGAATCAACAAACAGCAAAAGCTAAAGTATTGATTTATTGATTTTTGTGCTGTCGTTTACTGACTATGTAATGATGATTATTCCGAGGTATTGATTGTCAACGGCGGTTCATATATCTAACAAAGTTATACTTGATTAGCGATACTTAACTTTATTAGATCTTTAACATTCAACACCGCCAGGCGTGGTTGACAACAGGATAGTGGACCATTATATATAAATTTCCACAAGCAATTTTGGGTTTAAGAAGGCTTGTTGAGCCGACTTTTGAAGTTCTGAAAAGTTTGTGAATCTCTTGGGCTGTTTTAGAGGTGGTCTAAAAACATTAGTTAAACGAGTTGGCTTCTAAGCCGTATTTGAATCAATGCGTACTGGCCCAATATGGTGGACTATGCCTCAAGTCTCACATAACATAATATGTAGTGTTTGAAAAAAAAAACAGTGACAATTAGAGGAACGCAAAACACGCTCCTGATGTAGATATATGTTGGTACGTATTGCAATTCGATGGCTTATAATTAGGGACGTACATAATTTGAATCCTATATTTAATAAAAAAGATAACGACATGTTAGACATCGTATACACTTGCGTCCGTCTATTTACCTATGTTAGTATTTGGACCGATTGTCGTACATACTCACATGGATCTACTGGAGCTTTCCACTCAAAAGTGTTTAGATAGTTTCCAATTCGCATTATATGTTTGCACAAGAAAAATTTGCATGTGTAAACACTACGTGCATGTAAGTTGGTTCTATTCTATTAGAGGATCAATACTCTATCTCTTTTCTGTACACGATTCAGATTATGTTGCCGATGTAGAACGATCAAATGATTTGAACGTAACAACATGTCTGTAATCCTAGAAGGGGTAGGCAGAGGAGTGTAGCACACCCCCACGTTTCACCAGTTACGTTTACGTCTCATGGAATAGGTGGAAAGCCTATTGACATACACCGGGCACAGATCGAAGTTCCGAGTCATTACTAGAAATTCTAAATTAGAAAAATCCAATAGTACCCGACCCGGGATTTGAACCCAGGACGGTCCGATCGGAAGTCGCGTTTCTAACCACTCGACCAACGAGGCCGTCTTCACGTATTAATATATATATATATAGACAAAAATATACATCTGATGTAACTTAATCTCATTTGTACGTTTTGCTTTTAATTTACTTTTATTCATTTAGTTTTATTTACTATTGGTAAATTAAAATAATCTATGTTCATAAAGTAAATTCCGATGCAATGGAAATTATTTGCAGGAAGTCGAACTTGCAAACCTGAAATAGGCAGGTACGTTATAATGTTTTGTATATTCAATATAATTATATTAGTTATCGCAGACCGTTCACCTTAGGATCATCTTCAACTATTTTCCACGAGTTTTCTTATTATCGAGTTCAATTGCTTTTGTCGTTTCACTGTACTCCCAGAAGGACAAGAATAAACACATAAGTTTACCGGCCCGGCTAAATGCGTGTGTGCGTTTTACACGCCTTGAAGAACGTTAAGCTTAGTAGAGTTTCTCGCGATATTTTCCTTCATATTCATTTGTGGTATAGAATATAATGGAAATGCATGTATCCGAAGTAGAATACACTACGTTGAAATACTAGGATACCACCGTTTGTATCAATGTAATATGTAATGTTAAATGTTCGTGTAGATAGTTTTAACAAAGTTATAGGTACGCTCTTACAATTTGACTACTCGTTATAATGCTTCCCTAATCCCGTTTACGGGGTTCGACTGTGGGATAATGTTCGTGCAACACCAGGTAGTTGTATTTATCAAAGTTGTACATGAAATGGGTTCGTCTCAAAGCGTTTTAGCCCCACTGCAAATTTTAAATATTTGCAAATCTTTTGGTACACGAAAACCGTTTAAGTTAAATATTTCTTAGCTTTTTCCAATCCGTATTTTTGCTGCGCCTTCCTTTGAAAGAGATCCGGTCCCGAGTTGGGCGTTTGCGTTCAAACCTGGAGCGGATGTGTGTGTACTGTACGTAGTACGTTTTCAATCACCGAGGAAATCTCAATCGGGGTACCCACAAAGAGCGGAGACATCGCGCGCAATCTATCGCTATATGCCACATACGTGCGGCAGTCCGATATCTTTGTCGAGTTGTTTTAAAAAGGGCTATTTCGTCATCATAATCATCATCATCACCAACCACACCATCAACATGTATTAAAGGGGCTATTTAGTTAAATCTTATTTACTAACTGTACTGAAAGTTATGTAAAACTATTTATATTAAACATAACGTAACACGTAATATCACGCCTGTAATCCCCGAAGGGGTAGGTAGTGGAGTGTAGTACACTCCCACGTTTCACTAGATATGTTTAAGTCCCATGGAATAGGTGGTGAGCCTATTGCCATACACCGGGCACGATTCCAATCTCCGAATCACTACTAGAAATTTTAAATTAGAAAAATCCAATAGCAGCCGACCCGGGATTTGAACCCAGGGCCTGCCGATCGGTAGTCGGTAACTAGATCGGTAAATAGTGACGTTCACGTATAAAATTGCCACTATTATATGAGGATGGAAAAAATGACAGTTAATAATATTATGATTTTCTGAATTCTATTTAACACAAATGCTATTTCATTTCATTTAGACTAAACGGGTTTCGATCAAATATAATTTGATCAAAAATCTTTTTAGTCTAGATCTAGATAAAAATATATACGCTTATATTTCGTGTTATCCACATCGCTATGTGTCGAAGTTCACGACCCGCCACAACATACACAGCTCGCTAAGCAGCGTTCCTGCAAATCGAAGCGATTGAAATCAGACGGCGGTCGGTAAATACCGTCTGCGAACTAATACTTTCCCCGGGGATCGCTAATCTAAGTCCGTGCCGCTTCGA